>MJUU01021064.1:0-13823 GCA_002080025.1 Modiolus philippinarum | reverse complement strand
CCCTCAGGGCAAGGTCAAGGTCAAAATGTCTACAAATATGGTACCAGAAGAAAGCACTCATCACAAGGAAGTCACATACCAAATATCAACATCCTAGCTCTTCAGGTCTCCATTCCACAAGCCAGGTTAAAGTTTAGCTGACGCCGACGCCGACGCCAGGGGTATGACAACAGCTCTCGCCCCGGCGAGCTCAAAATCAAAAACTTTGAAGGGAAACATCTAAAGACTATTGTAACCAAGTTTGGTTCCAATTGGCTCAATGGGTTCAGAGGAGAAGACATTTGAATGCATTTCCCATAGGGTCCTTATGTTAAACTGTGCTCCACGCTGGCAGCCATCTTGGATGAAGTACGAACATAAAAATCACAAACTTTAAAGGGGACCACCCAAGGACTATTGTGACCAAGTTTGGTTCAGTTTGACTTGGTAGTTTCAGAGAAGAAGATCTTTCAATACATTTCCCATGGAGTCCTATGTTAAACTATGTCCCGTGCTGGCAACCATCTTGGATGAAGTACGAACATTAAAATCACAAACTTTAAAGGGGACCATCCAAAGACTACTGTGACAAAATTTGGTCCCCATTGGCTCAGTAGTTTCAGAGGAGAAGATCTTTGAATGCATTTCCCATAGGGTCCTATGTTAAACTATCTTCCCCGCTGGTGGCCATCTTGGATGAGATGCGAACCTGCTGGACATATGTAGAAATTGTAGTTCTGGAAAACCTCAACACTTTTGCAATTCACATTTAACCAATATCTCAAACAGTTTTTGAAATGAAAGTAAAAACTTTAAAAAATTGTGAAAATTCATAGAAAAAGTGGCAATAACTCCTATGTGGGTTGTCAGATTTTCTTCAAAATTGCAGGACATGTAGATCTTACTATGCTGACCATTTTTGTTATATAAACTTTTTACTTCTAAGTTCTACCATTTTCAAAATATAAGACTAAAAGTAACGAAAAACTTAAATTTTTACGGAAAAGGGGCAATAACTCCAAGACGGGTAAACGGATATTCTTCAAACTTGCAGGGCAGGTAGATCTCATCATGCTGATCATTTTTACCCCTAAATTTTGATATCTGTAATGGTTTTCGATAAATTTGCAAAAAACGGCAATTAACCCCTATGTTCTATTTTTAGTAACAGCAGCCATGTTGTTTGGTCTACGGTAATAAAAATCACAAACTTGAAAGAGCATACCCTGGTGATGATTCAGGCCAAGATGGGTTAGTATTGGCTCAGTAGTTTTAGAGGAGAAGATCTATGAATAAAAGTTAATGGACCGAAGGACGGATGCCAAGTGATGGCAAAAGCTCACATGGCCTTTGGCCAGGTGAGCTATAAAGTAGTTTTTCCCTTTGAAGCCATTCCCCATAAATTCAATATCAATCATTGGCACCTTTCTACTGATAAAAACACTTTATTGAAAATGCCAAAATGACAAAGATCTGAAATTAAGTAACATTGATTTTGATTGGTTTACAGTTAACTCGTCGACTAATCAAATCAGTTTTTGCAGACTGAAACAGGAATCAAGGTCAGGTTAGATTATTGATTTGTTTGTCTATAAAGATCGATTTGCAACTGTACGGTACATGTTCTCGGTGTCAAAATAAAAGGTAATCGAGCAAATCGTATACAGAAACAAACATCGAGCAAATCGTATACAGAAACAAACAAACAGTATGAAAGGAACCAGACAAGAAATCTTTTTGTCTAAATTGACATGACGAATGACCAGGAAAAGGCTGTAAAGTTACAACAAGATCTAATCCATATTTGCATATCTTGAAAAAAGTTGAGTCCATGTCAAAGCTGTCCAACGTGCAAAGTTCTTACAAAATCCAACCCAAGCACCGGCAAGTCGTGTAATAACTCAAGTTAATAAGCAGGTGCAATCAAAAGCTTTCATTTTTATTTAGAAATTTAAATGTCATTCACTAACAAAGCATGGTTAATCTTTTAGATATTGCAGCTGGTTATGTGACTGTTATTCCCTTTTTTCATTGATGAGGCTACATGGTTGGAGCCAGGTACATTTTTTTAAATCACACATTCAAGAATGAAAGTTTCTAGAAAATACTCGGGCAAGTAAATTCTCACTCGGGTGAGTAAGTTAAGAAAGTCACTCGCCCAGCTTGGCGAGTGTCTTCAAAAATCTAATTTTTACACAGTGTCTCTCCTATCTGCAATAACAGGTTGGTGTACAAATAATGGCTTGTGAAACTCTAAGCCAATCAATATATATTTGCATACTGTCTACCCATAATGCTTTAAAATTTGAAATTCTGTCATCTTTATCTCGAATTCTAAAAAAATATTCCAATCTTAAGAGGGAAATCAAGTGTATTTTTTGGGGGATATTTATTCTATGACAAAGCAATGATGACACTTTATGTGCTAATTATAATAGCCTTCTGTGCCCTAGAAAACTTTATAATTAAGGCCATAATAAAATTATTTCTAGATTCTCATCAATTTTGGGGCAGGTAGGAGAATTTTATTGTTGTTTTTTTATCAAATTTTGTGAAAAATGGTGTCATTTCAAAAAGGAAATTTACCTAAATTGGCCAACAATCAGAATAAAAATTTTTGAGGCAGGTGAAAACTAGAGGCTCAGAGACTGAGCCTATATTGCTCACCTGACAAAATGCTTCTATGCAATGCATGATCAAATATGATGTTTATTATCAATGGGGTCGAATGTTTAGCTATGTTCTCCATTAACACCCATGTTTTTTGTCTGATCCTATTGACAAGAAATTTGCAAAGTACCCTCTATACATTTAGTTATAAATTTGATTGATAAGTTTCAGAGAAGATGATGAAAAGGGTGGTGATCTCATACCTGGCTCCAATGTTAAACTATGTTTTGCACTGGATTCCACGTTTTTCGTCAAATCGAAATGAAATAAGCAATTTTTGTAAAGTACCTTCTGTACATAATTCCTGTAAAGTTTGGTTGAATTTGTTTCAGCGGTTTCAGAGGAGAAGATGAAAATGTGATTTTCCCATAGGGTCCAATGTTAAACAATGTTCCATGCTGGCGGCCATGCCAATTTTGAAAATGAAAGGTAAAAATGCACAAAGTCGGTACACAAGAGGTGGTGATCCAATATGGCTGAAAAGGGGAGACGCTGTATAAGACCTCATACTGAAGCACCATACCAAATATCAAGTGGCTGTCATGCGCAGTTGTTCAGAAAAGTGTGAAGCAGTAGTCCGATTTTGAAAATGAAAAGTAAAAAACGCACAAGTCGGTTAACAGGAAGTGGTGATCCAATATGGCTGAAAAGGGGAGACACATTATAGGAACTCATACCAAAGTGCCATATTAAATATCAAGTGGCTGTCAAGTGCAGTTGCTGAGAAAAGTGTGACGAAAAAGTGCTATATTGAAAATGAAAAGTAAAAAAAACAACTTCGGTAAACAGGAAGTGGTTTTTCGATATGGCCAAAAAGGGGAGGTGCAGTATAGGACCCATACTGCAGCACCATACCAAATATCAAGTGGCTGTGATATGCAGGTGCAGAGAAAAATGCGACAAAATAATGTGTGACGGACGGATGGACGGACAGAGGTATAACAGTATACCGCCTCCTTCGGAGCGGGGGTATAATTAGCAATCTTTGTACAGGACCTTCAGTTCTTTATTCCTGTAAAGTTTGGTTGAATTTGCTGCAATGGTTTCAGAGGAGAAGACGAAAATGTGATTTTCCCATAGGTCCAATCTTAAACCTATGTTACGTGCTGGCAGCCATGTTTTTTGTCCAATCAGAACAAAATGAGCAATCTATATAAGCCCTTTAATACATCATTCCTTTAAAGTTTGGTTGAATTTGCTTCGGTGGTTTCAGAGGAGAAGATGAAAATGTGATTTTTCTCATAGGGTCTAATGTTAACCCTAATTAAGGTGTTTCAGTGGTATTATTCCGCCATCTTTGTCTAATAATTGTTCATTTAGGTTTCATTCATTAAGGTAGATAGACACTGTTGCGCTGCGCAATGCAACCGCGCACAAGAAAAATAAAGAGTCAGGTACGGGGTAGGTTTGATTTTCTGGCCAGAACATTTCCTTTGTGACGTCATAATTGAATGACAAATGTGAAACGTCATATTTTGTTTACTTTACCGCGAATTAACTCCCTTTTCCCGAAAATAATGTTTCATCCGGAAAGTTTGTAAAATATCTCCGTTAAAAGCATGGTGACATATTCATTTTTTAATTGTAACCAATAAATTACATCATAAACTATCTGTTCACAAAAATACATCAAATTCTCATGGATAAAAAGTTCATTTCTATTAAGCTAAAAATTGCCTTTCCGTATTTTCCCCGTGCATTCTTTGTAAACGTAGGTGAAAAAATGGCTAAAAATGAGCGAACTTTGATATAAATTCTAGAAAAAACAAGCATGGTGACCCATACTTTTTATTACAGATTTTGGGTAAGTAGGATTGATTCTTCAATTGTACCAACTTACAACAAAATCTCATGGATATGAATATTACTATCTATCTACCTTAAGAAATTTAACAAAATAGTTATTTAAAATGAAAATAAAAGTCAAATGTATTTAAAATTTATATTAATAATCATATTTATAACATTTTCGTTACAAAAACGTGAGCTATAACACATGAGCTTTAAATCTGTTGCTGGATTTACAGAACACAGAAATTATTCAAGGGAGATAATTTGATAAAATAATTTAACAAAGATATCACTAGAGAAATTAACTTTTTGCAATTTTTCTCTCTTATTTCAACAGTGACCCCTAATTTTTATTTTTTATATGTAAACTACATAATGTTAATTAAACACATGCAAAGTATGAACAAAATCTATAATAGATTTTTCAAACTATCGTCTCATATAATCATTTTCCCTATCATTTCTTTGTAAAATCCTGAAATTTTCAATTTCAGATTTTGCACTAAAATGCAATGTGACCCCCAAATTTTATTCTACATTTTGAACAATAATACAATTATGTTTCTACACAGAAAATTTCACAAAATTCTATAATAGGAAATTAATACCCTGCAGACACCTTAAGTTACGCGATAGTGGCCATGTTTTTTATCGAATCCAAACGAAATGAGCAATCTTTGTAAAGGAGCTTAAGTAAATTACTTCTGTAAAGTTTGGTTGAATTTGCTTCAGTGATTTCAGAAAAGAAGATGAAAATGTGAAAAGAAAATGGACGGACGGAAGAACGACTGACGCCAAGTGATGGCAATAGCTAACACTGACCTTCAGGTCAGGTGAACTAATCAAAGTGCCAAAGGGACTGGTGGATTAGTGTCTATGATGGCAATGATCAGTATCTAATATATTGATATTTTATGTACACTGCCCATGTATGATATGAATAACTGCCTGTCTGTGTCGTGCATAATTACTCATTTTCTTACTGTGGGTCTAATTATAATGATGATATCAAAACCAAGAAAGGTACAAAAACCATGTTTTGCTCATCAAGAAAACATGCCTTTCTGACAGTCAGCAAGTATTTACTGGTGGCCATCTTCATTTGATCACATCAGCCAATCAATGGCAATCAAACCATTAGAGACAAATATTCAAAGAATATTGATTTTATACCAGAAACCTATTACATATTATGGGTTCCCTGCTGTACACTCAACATAGACTAAACAATGACAGCACCATCTTGATTAAGTACAGTTTGAAATTTAATTCTAAAGAAGAGACCTGAATGGAAGGTTTGTGAATGCTGACAAGACGCAAAAGCTGACAAGACCTGAGCAGCAATACCCTGCTTTTTATGGAGATAATAATTCGTCCAAGAACACACAAAGACATGAAACAATGATCTGTGGAAAGTTTTTTGTGCAACAATGCATCTTAATTCGCGCTGTGATATACATTCTCATGCAATTGAAAAATGACTGTTATGCATTTTAAATACTCAAATGACATTATCTCAAGTTTTGTTTGACCAAACTCTGACCAACGGCAATTAACACGCAACTCCCGGACTGAACATTGTTCGACGAACGGAAATCAACAGATCAACACCCCTGCCTTGATCCTATTTCGAATTTAGTCAATTCAAACCCCGATCGTTGCAAAATATCGTCTGTTTCGGAATACGCACCTTGACAACTGTTTCAAAGTAATACTTTGTACTTACCGATGTACGACTTCTTCAGTAATTTGTTTTGACTCAAAATTTGAGTCGGCCATTACATGTATACTGAATGCGGACCTCGGAGAAGACACTGAAAAATGACAATCGCAACAAGTATAATGGAACAGCCATCGTGGAACAGCCGTACTTTTCCATTCATTGATAACAAGATTACATCTTCCGTAGATTGTAAATAATGGACTGTTGTTCTCGACGGCTAATGAATTTGATTTTTTTTATTTCCAATGCGTTGTTTTTTTATGATTTATTTCAATACAGCCGCATCGTTTCATTGACGGTTCAGGGAAGACGTTTACGCCATTCATACAAATGTAAATACAATGTAAAGGCATCAGTCTTCCATATTCATACATCTACACACAAAATTTTATGAATGGGAAATTCATTCTGTGATTAATTAACGAATTCGGGCACCATTTAAGTGTTGAAAAGTTCGGGCAATCAAATTAATGTTCAATGAAAATAGACTATTGAGTGTCAGAGTTTTTTATGAGATCAGAAAGATGTGTACGAGGTTTCCTGAAAAGGATTCTTTTAGCATGGGTATGATCACTTATGTTTGATAGCGTGAGGTTGGTCATCTGGGTCGTAACATAGGATAGATCTATCCTTTGGATAGACACTAATCCAAAAATTGAAAATCTAGGATATTTTTTAGTATTGCCTTAATAGGTGGTAAATTTTGGAAATTTTCACATTGTTATATCTGATTTTGGCCAATAAAATTACTGCAGGACTAAGGAATTCAGGCATGTTGTCCTTTCTTCTACTGATATGGTAAATAGATGTCAAACGTTGAATAGATAAGTATCTAGAATTTACAACTGATAGTTCTTTTCATAAAATACTGAAAAAGTCTTTCTCCAATTTCTATCCAGTTTTCACATTCCCTGAACGGTGGTCAAACATTCGTTCTCCTCTCTAGAGAGGAAAACAAGTTTCGTGATATTTCCCGCCAAATCTATTCGGAATACAATCTTCGGTGTTTTTCGTCCAGTCATTAGAGAAACAGTTTCCACACCTTAAACATGTTTATTATGAAATTTCTCACATCTCGTTAAATAAATTTTCAAATGTTTAAAAGCTCGGCAAGCCTTGCTATCAAACATTTGCAAAATTTATTTAACTCAATGTGAGAAATTTCATAATCAACTAGTTCTCGTTATGGAAACTATATTTCACCTTATACAAACACGGGGATGATTTTAGCTCTTTTCAAATGAGTCCCCCGTCCAACAAATTGGGAATTTCGCATCGCGACAACTGAAATTGGGAAAAATGAAAATATATCAAATACTGCAACATAGGTTTGTATAAACCAAGAAAATGTGTAAGTTCACACAACAAGAGTTTGAAGAATGAAAAGTATCATTACACCAAAGCCATTAAGACTATATTTTATACATTTTTTTCAAAAATTAAGACTATATTTTATATAGTTTTTTCAAA
Organism: Modiolus philippinarum; assembly: GCA_002080025.1. Lineage (NCBI taxonomy): Eukaryota > Metazoa > Mollusca > Bivalvia > Mytilida > Modiolidae > Modiolus > Modiolus philippinarum. The sequence continues at coordinate 6,190 of MJUU01021064.1, read as the reverse complement.
TTACACCATATTTGAATTTTATCAAGCTGATCATCAACGAAAGAAGTACTGCTATTTTCCTATATGAAAGCAAATCAACATTCTGTCAGAAATTCTTTGGTTGTCTGCAAATAAATATGACTTACATCACCAAAATCAAATCCTTCATACCCAACTTAGTGTGAATATACCTCATTCCATGAAATTTCTATGCATTCATTCATTAATCATACAGCAGGTCATTTCCACGTTTCGTTTTAACTAGTAGAAATGAGAGCACCCCATATGAAGTGCAGTTCCAAATTCTTATCCAGTTAAAAATCCCAGTTTCAGAAACTCTGACTTCAAGTCATAACTATTCAATATTTATTTCAATGCAAACGATATCTTTGGCAATGACAGCATTTGCACGTTACCACGTAATGGATGAAAGTCTCGAATTTTAGACACGACAATGAACGATAACAACACGATTTCAATTCACTTTACGCATTCTGAATTTCAAGATGTTCCCTTATGGACATTTGCGATCTCAGACATTTTGTTCATCTTCAGGGTGGTCGTAAATTGCATTATTTAGTTACTTCTGGACGTTACTGTGATGTTTTGAGTAATTTCCGGTTCTGACAAAAGGCGACACGGATCCGAACGAAAGATTCACCGGAGACGGAAATGAAAAAAATCCGGATTTTGTAAACATCGTTGCCGCGATTGGGAATTTTCTTGTTTGGGGAATGGGGCCGCCAAGAGGGGAATGGGGCCGCCGGGCGGCCCTAAATTATATAGTAGCGTCATCCCTGAAACAAATATCTTAATAGCAATTAAAGCATGTAAACCTACAAGTATGTAAACGTACCTCTATAGGAAGTAATATTTGTAGCTTTGTTATTGTTTTAACATAGGTCTGTGTGTCTGAGAACTGGGACAATGTCAATACTGGATTCTTCAGATCAATGCTGGCCATACCAATCTCCCCTCTAGCTAGTCCCCTGCCTTCTACAATAGCTGTAAAATAAATATTTGTGTTTCAGATCAATGCTGACCATACCAATCTCCCCTCAGGCTAGTCATCTGCCTTCTACAATAGCTGTACGATTAATATTTGTGTTTCAGATCAATGCTGGCCATATCAATCTCCCCTCGGGCTAGTCATCTGCCTTCTACAATAGCTGAAAGATAAATATTTGTGTTTCAGATCAATGCTAGCCGTACCAATCTCACCTCTAGCAAGTTCCCTGCCTTCTACAATAGCTGTCAAATAAATATTTGTGTTTCAGATCAATGCTTGCCGTACCAATCAGTCCTCAGGCTAGTCCTCTGCCTTCTACAATAGCTGTAAAATAAAAATTTGTAATACATTTGTATTAAACTGAAGTTCAGACACGTAGTTGCTTGTTCTAAATTTACAGTTGCTACTTTTTGGTGAAAAGTCCGTCATCCAGAAGAATTTCAAGATGTTCCCTTATGGACATTTGCGATCTCAGACATTTTGTTCATCTTCAGGGTGGTCGTAAATTGCATTATTTAGTTACTTCTGGACGTTACTGTGATGTTTTGAGTAATTTCCGGTTCTGACAAAAGGCGACACGGATCCGAACGAAAGATTCACCGGAGACGGAAATGAAAAAAATCCGGAAATGAAAAAAAAAATCATCGTCATCCTTTTCATGCAGAAGATATCCCACCGTGAATCATGTAAGACGATATTTAGTGGCAAAATTGGAAATTCATTTCACAGGACTTAAAACAGAAAATAGAAGATTAATTTTGTATGGTTATAATCATTTATGGGTAATTTGTACGAAGTTCCTTTGATCTTGTGACGCAAATATTTTCAGTTTTTACTACTGCCCCAATGCGAAATAAAAGAAAATGTGTCCATGGGACACAGATGCCCCCACCATACAGATATATCAGCAAACAGGAAGTAGATAAGCGACTGACTTGAAAAGGGGAGATACGGTACAACTCATCATACCAAAGCTTCAGGCCAAATATCAAATCATTCCTGCATACACAAACTGAGAAATCTTTGACAAAAATTTCGGATGTACGCACGTACAGACGGACGGACAAGGGTAAAACTTAATGCCCCCGTTGCCTAATGGCGGGGGCATAAAAATATAAATTTGCAAAAAAGTGTCTTAGGCCAATCAGCGCATCAATGTAAATGAAGAAATATACATCTACAAAAACCAATCTGATTGTATAAATTCCTTTACTAATCAATAGTCAATTGTCTGACTTGAAAATTTATTTTCATTTTGTTCAAAATTTGTTCTTTCAAATGATGTAGTTATAATTTCCAAAAATAATAGAAGTTTTGTATGATAACTCAAATATTGTCCCCAATATTGGAGGTCCCGGCTGAAGAATAGGCCCGCAGCATCCTCTGAGCTTGGAGTATGAGCCATCCTAACAGAGGACCCCGAGGGAACCCCGGGATATAGAAATAGGACCCAGTATCTCCGGCTTGCGGGGTGTGACCCCGAGGGTCCCGGGATATAGAAATAGGACCCATTCCGTGGTTGTGCGGGATTAATAAATACACAACCCATCTTTCGGATGGGATGTAAACTCAGGTCCACGTGTTGGAAGAAATGCCACGCTTCCTGCACATTAAAGAACCCTTGTAGCAAGCTCTCTTTGGGGTGGTCCGTAGGTGATCGGCTACAAGGCTAAATTCCCCGCCCTTGACGATTTCACCCTACTTTTCCAGTGGCAGTCAGAATTTCCCGTCCCATGGCCATTTCCATACCCCAAAGTGATTATTTATCAACAAACTTGTTCTCGTCTTGATATAGCTGAAATATTGCTGAGTAGACGTTAAACAATATTCAATCAATCAATCAATCCAATATTGGACTCGCCCACAAGTGGACTTGTCCATTTTTGTCACCAATACCTTAATCTTCGTATCAGAAACAAAACTTCCATTATTATCCCTGCACTTTCGAAGAAAGTTCGGGGATTATGTTATACCCTCCGTCTGTCCATCCGTCCGTCTGTCCGTCCGTCCATCACACTTTTCTTGTGACTCAAACTCCTCCTACATTTTTGGATTTAGGGATTTAATTTTGTTGTAGAATTGTTGCATATAGTCTGTAGATGCGCAATAAGCTTTCGGATTTTTGATATTGGTCTTGGTGCAAACAAGAGGCCCCATGATGTCAATTTTAACAAAGACCCAAAGATGTGGATTAGACACATGTGGCATGGGACGCAAACTCCTCCTACATTTATGGATTTAGGGATCAAATCTTTATGCAGAATTGTTGCATATAGTCTATATACATTTATGGATTTAGGGATCAAATCTTTATGCAGAATTGTTGCATATAGTCTATAGATTTGCAATCAGCTTTTGGAATTTTGGTTCCGGTTCCAACTTTGGTAAATTTCCTGAAAATGTCAAAGACACATATAAATTTTGGCATATTATCTTATATTCTGACAATTGTTTGGTAAAAAACAAAATTCTGATAACTTAGGATTCTGAAAGGCGGTTCCAATTTTGGTAAATTTCCTGAAAGTCTCAAAGACCACTTATTTTTTGGAATTCTACCTAGCAACCATACTTAAAATGTTTGTGTAGTTTAGGACGAACATTTTCATAAATTTGATTTCAAAAATATTTGATTCCAATTTTGGTAAATTTCCTGAAAGTCTCAAAGACCACTTACTTTTTGGAATTCTACCTAGCAACCATACCTAAATTGTTTATTTAGTTTTGGAAAAACATTTTCATCAACTGGATTTCAAAAATATTGATTCCAATCTTGGTAAATTTCCTGAAAGTCTCAAAGACCACTTTTTTTTTGGAATTCTACTTTGCAACCATATATCCTAGAATTCTTTTAGTAACAATAATGACTATCAAATGGGAGATTAAAAAAATATGCCAAGGGTGTATAACAACTGTTTTCTGTGTCAAACAGGGAGTGCGGGGATAGCTGTCGTTTCCGACAACATCTAGTTCTATATGTAGGATCTGTGACTTCAATCACTAGCACTATGTAAAATAAACTTGTATTTTTCATTATGGAGTGAGAAACAAACATACATTTTTGTAGCCTAAATTGCTGCTTCATAACCTACAATTACTGCTGCCTTACCTACAAATACTGCTCCCTTACCTACAATCTCAGATGAGTTAACATCCATAGGTGTTGTAGTAGATGTTGTATATGGGTTTTGTCTTTCTACTGCTCCCTTACCTACAATCTCAGATAAGTTAACATCCATAGGTGTTGTAGTAGATGTTGTATATGGGGTTGTCTTTTTACTGTTCCCTTACCTACAAATACTGCTCTGCTGCCTTACCTAAAATTACTGCCCCCTTACCTACAAATACTGCTCCCTTACAGTACAAACAGAGGTATTCAGTTATAAATAACTCTGGTCCGACAATTTTCACCCTTGTCATCCTGGAATTCACAGGCATTATCGGTGTTTGTCCGGCAAAATCGTCGGTAAAATTTCAGCCAAAAAATCGTGGGTAATTTTCTTTGATGTTGGGTCAATTGATAAATGCCGGTGAAAGTCGGACTTCCGCCAGAATTGTCAGGGTTTTAGTGTCCTATTTGTCTCAACAAAAAAAATTCAATTTTTAGGCTAATATATCTAATATCAAGAGGACGACAACCGGGTTTCGTGCGACTTGCCCTTGTGAACTTCCCTTTCAAAAATCATATTTCTGAACGTATTAATAAATGCCAAGAATTCGACAAAACATATACCTATGTAAAAATGTCTCCTCACTTTCCATTTGACCAAGAATAGTGATGAGAAAGATGAGTTTAAAACACATCGAGAAAGACCGAGAAAGATGAGTTTAAAACACATCTAATTTCAAAACGTAAGCCTCCGTAGATTCTCATATTGACTTCGGGTTGCACGAAATTGAAGCGTGAAATTTCTATTTTTATGACCAATCAAAATACAGTTTAGCAGATTCCCCTTACAAATAAGCTCGCACAAAATATTGTTTGTGACAATAGCAGCCCAAGACGTGGTCTCTTCCAAAAGCCGCCGAGGCATTTCAGAATTAAATTATTTTTTTATACTATTGGAAAGCTCTTTCGGATAAAACACATATATGAAGATATTAGCATAAAAAAATGAGAAAAGTTATCTACTCAAGGACTTACGAGATTATACGTCCTTGATCTACTCACCGTCTGTTGAGCATCGTGTAAAAAATAATAAAATGCTTTTATGGAATGTTTTTAGTAGTTCTTGGAACTGAATATTCACTGAAATATTCCCAGCAAGGATTTGTGAATATTGATTTCTCTGAAGCTATTTTTCGTTTGATTTTTATTATTTCTATTTAAAGTTATTAATAGCGTGCTATTTATAGGTCGTCACTCACAAAGATTAACCTTGACCTAACAAAACCAAATTACGCAATTCTAAATGGCTGATATTTGAGTAAATTATTTAATAAGTAACAAATTATTTTATATAATACGATCTTTTAACAACTTTGAGTTCTGACAGTCACATATAATCCACGATGTTCATACGAATAATAAGTTATTTTCTGCTATACGCATATTTTAAAAAGATATCCTCTTGATCTTCGGACTATTTAAAATATGAAAAGCAAGCTTTTCCAAAATAATAAACTGCACTTAGAGATGATAACTTCGTATACACAAGTAGATAAATATTGACAAGTACAATTAACAACAGCAGGTGAGTTAATCCTCTGTTTATCAGTTTCTCGGACATCTGTGAATGTCGGTGAATGTCAGGTTTGTTGTCGGACATTCACCCTGTTTCACCCACAATTCACCGACGTCGGATTTGAGTGATTTTTAACTGAATGCCTCTGTTTGTACTGTACCTACAATCTCACATGTGTTAACATCCATAGGAGTTGTAGTAGATGTTGTGTATGGGGTTGTCTTTTTACTGTTCCCTTACCTACAAATACTGCTCGGCTGCCTTACCTAAAATTACTGCCCCCTTACCTACAAATACTGCTCCCTTACCTACAATCTCAGATGTGTTAACATCCATAGGTGTTGTAGTAGATGTTGTGTATGGGGTTGTCTTTTTACTGTTCCCTTACCTACAAATACTGCTCGGCTGCCTTACCTAAAATTACTGCCCCCTTACCTACAAATACTGCTCCCTTACCTATAATCTCAGATAAGTTAACATCCATAGGAGTTGTAGTAGATGTTGTGTATGGGGTTGTCTT
>MJUU01021062.1:19765-36405 GCA_002080025.1 Modiolus philippinarum | reverse complement strand
ATAGGGTCCAATGTTAAAACTATGTTCCCCGCTGGCGGCCATCTTGGATTAGGTACGGACCTGCCGGATACATTTTTTAAAGGGGACCACCCAAGGACTATTGTGACCAAGTTTGGTTCCAATTGGCCCAGTGGTTTCAGAGGAGAAGATCTTTGAATGAAAAGTTTACGACAGACGACGGACGGACCGACGACGGATGCCAAGTGATCGCAAAAGCTCACCCTGGCATAGCCAGGTGAGCTAAAAACTGTAACGTCAAAGTTGAGTTTAATGGACAGAATAGATTCACCAGTTCAGAATTTGATCTTTGTACATATTTTCCCCATTGAACAATGGTCCATGTCATCAGAAATTATGGATGGAGAGTGATGCTAGTAAATGCCCCATTATTGACAATACATGACTAATCATGGACATAAATCTAAGAACCACCATGACTAAGCTGTGCTCTGATTGGCAATATAATTACAGAGATAATTCAGAGAAGATCTTAAAAAAAAATTTAAAGTCAACAAACCTACCAATGACTTCTCAAAACTTTTTTTGCTACCCCAGGTAGGATTGTAATATTATATTTCAATATATTTATTGCTGGGGTCTTAAATTAAGTGGCATTCCATCCATGTAGTATTTTTTTTGTAATTGTCAATATATACATAAATAACACTGTTATCTAATTTAATATGGCCATTGAACAAAGACACAACAAAAATTATACCTTTATAATCTTAAGTCCTATAGCTTTCCTTCTCTCCATTACAACAGGAAGTTTATCAGCCTCCTCTACATTCCATATTCTTATTGTCTTGTCCTGTAATCATATAATGAATGGATAAATGCTGTTATACCCACTAGTCCGACTTGTACAAAAGAAGAAGAAGATATACCCAATATGAGCAATCTTTCAGTTATAAAGAGGCACCTGTCTATTCTGACACTTGGGTATTCCGATATCCCCCTTAATTGTCCGACATAATTTTGGGGTCCCTAAACAGCTTTTTAAGTGTTCTTAACCAGATTCTTCTAACATCCTATCATATGTAATCCTGACACCTGAGTATTCTGATATCCCCCTTAATTGTCCGACATAATTTTAGGGTCCCTAAACAGCTTTTTAAGTGTTCTTAACCAGATTCTTCCAACATCCTATCATATGTAATCCTGACACCTGAGTATTCTGATATCCCAGCTTAATTGTCCGACATAATTTAGAGTCCCAAAACAGCTTTATAAGTGTTCTTAACCAGTGTCTTCCAACATCCTATGTAATCCGACATGTTTTTGTGGTAGCATACTGTGTCAGATTAGACAGGATCTCTACAAAATGAACAAAAAAAAAATAAGCGTCTAGGCTTCAGCCTGTGTACCAACTTGGAAAAGATGACTATTCTTAGTAGCATAATGCACTTATCTGCCACAAACATTGTCATCATGCAATGTAAAATGAGGTAAACATACTTTGTAATCACAAAATGTGAAATAAAAGCATCAACCGAGGCAGTTGGATTATAAGGCAAAATTCATTGTGGATTTATTTCTATTGTAATTTATTTTGATTTTGTATCTAATGGAAATTACTATAATTTGTCAATAATCCAAATTCAACCATTAATTTGAGCATCGTTGGAACTAAAAGGTTGTTAACTTAAAAAGTTTCAATGATAAAAAAAAAGAAAGTAAACAAATTACTTACCCTTGAACAAGACAAAACAGTATGCTGGTTACTACTGAAGCAAACATCCTCTACCCAATCATCATGTCCCTAAAACATAAATAAATACAATAAGTGATTGATTGATTGATTGATTGATGTTTTACGCCAACTTCAGCAATATTTCAGCTATATTGTGGCGAGAAATACAATAAGTCACACTCAATTAAGACATTAATGCATGGTGAGTAGAATTTAGCAAAGGAGTAAATAGATAATGTCTTGAAAAGAGGGTGTTTTTACACAACCTTTTTGAAATCAATCACTTTCACCATGATCCTCCAATTTATGAAATGACAAAATTGGCATTTTCATCAATGTGGGATCTAATAGATGTCTTCTATGTACTGGAGTTTGTTGATGATTTAGAGATAAGGGGTGTGTATGTGTGTAACTAATCTACTGTTGAATCATTATTTGGGTTCTAGTACTGCTGAAGAGGAATTTATTTCCGAAATAGCTATACTACCTGTATTGGGTTTTATTCGAATGTTTATGATACTATAGGGAAATGGGATAGAGAAAGGGGATGTTTGGGTTCCCATTAACCGGTTTAACCCTACCACTGACTTTTGCTATCGCCGGTACCAAGTCCGGCTATCTCGAAGTCCTATCGTTATTTATGTTTGTCTCTTGTTTTCATTATTGTTTTTCTGGTGCAGTGTGCTTGTAAATTGATTGTAGTTCCTGGCCATTGTAGGTGTTTGCTGTTATCCTGTTTTTGTAATAATACAGCTCATTAAAAGTATTGCAGTTGGAGTTAACATATGAGTTATGGTCTCATGTTCATTTACTCCATATCCTTTTGTAAAATATTTATTATATTGCTTCACTATTGCTATATTATTCGGAAAATAATTTGGTGTTGAATGCATCAGACGTACTATCAGGAAAAGTCAATACTATTCCAGTTGATTCAATTGATTCGAAGATTAACCTTAGATGAGACATCACCTGATGGCTTTAATTACCTTTGCCTCTGATGAGTCATATAATATAGTTTTACCTAAACCTCAAGGAAGTAATCACCTGACAGGGTTTACCTGAATCTCAAGTAAGTCAACAGTCTTGAAAGGTTTAACCTGAAGCTTAATTAGGATCATCACCTGACAGATTTTACCTGAACCGAAGGTAATAAAAATAAGACTTCAGTTGTTTGACCAGGGGGCACAAGCAAATCAGTGAAATGACTTCTTTTGGTATATTGGTGCACTACTTCATCAGTTTATTAGAAGAATTATTCATCTGCCATTACATTGAAGTAAATTAACTTTACCTGTAGTCTAACCCTGGGAGTCTAACTCTCAACATCCCAGACACATACAGTAGAATCTTATGATCCTGCTACTCTATACAGTGAAAGTTGTTTCAGCTTACCTTTTTTATCAACTACATGTGTATGTGTACAATATGTAACTATGACTTTACCTGAAGTCTAACTTTCTGTACATGATTCTCAACATCCCAGACACATACAGTAGAATCATATGATCCTGTCACCATCTGTAGACCTGTCAATACATCAGGTTTATACACCAATCATTACAACTGAAAACTGATATTTACTATTATATGCAATGAAAATTGTCCTAACTGACAGCTAAGGGAAAGGATACTTTGTTATACCCCGCAAACAAAGTTTGGGGAGGGTATAAAGGAATCACCCTGTCTGTCTGTCTGTCTGTCCATCCATTTACCTTGTCAGCGCATGTTCTGCTTAACAGCTGCTTGGATTTTGATGAAATGTTACACAGTTGTAGTGCATCATTTGAAGATGTGCATGAAGTAATATGGCTGCTGCACTAAATTTGGAAGGGGAGATAATTCTTGTTTGAATATTTTCTGGAAAAAAGGGGGAGGTATATCATTTTGTCCATACTTGTATTGTGTCCACATTTGTACTGTGTCCACAACTGTATTGTGTCAACACACACTCAAATTTACACTTGCCATATTGATTCAGGGTTCAATTAGCAAAGGTTATAACTAGCTGCCAATCAGCAACAGCTCTAGTTTAGTCCAGACAATGTTTGTCATACAAAGGTTAGAATTCTGATACAAATGGATGTTTAGCATGTGTGCATATATAATGGTTTCAACAGATTTTTTGGTTAAGGAAGGGTTTTGTTTTAGTTTCACTGTATTGTTTTTTGCTGTTTATTTTCATCTTTTTCATGACACCATTTTTAAAAAAAAAAAATTTTTTTACTTCTCATCTATATTTATAGATTATTACATGGCATTTTTCATATCACACCCTTTATCAGCCCAAGGTCGTTATATCAGGCCAAGAGCCGCCAGGCTAAAGGGATAATTTAATGACCGAGGGCTGATGAACGATGTGATATGAAAAATAACATGTAATGATATTTTTATCATATACTTCAACAGCAAAAGAAATTTTCACCTGAAAAAAATATTCATACGTATAAAATGCAGTATTTTGTTATTATTCTTTATTTGATATAACAATATCGTGTACACTTATAACATTTTTACGGAAATATACGAACTTGCATGTGATAAAGCTTGCGAGTTGTTATGGAAAGGCATGCAATAATAACTGGAAGCAGTTGATAATGATGTCATATCAGCCAGCTTTGTCAATTTTTTGTGTAAACTAGAGCTGTCAGCAAAGCCAGACTAATACCCCCTGCAACTGCATTTGAGTACCAAGGTATGTCATTTTGAAATTTGACCTTCAGCCACATGGTAATTGGAAAGTAAATATAACAGCAATAAAGCCTGTCAGGACTGAAGTTACAGGTTTTATTCCAATCAGTTCATATCTGGTACTTCATTTAAAGGGTAATACATTAAATAATATATAATTCGGTGGATACAAAGATGATTTAACCAAGCTTTCGACACAAAATGAACAAGGATTTACTATCATTAAGGTCAAAGGTCAAAGTCAAGGTCACAGTGACATAAATTTGGTACGCAACACATTGCCTTCTCATGATGCATCCACACACCAAGTTTGGTAATCCTAGGTGCTACCGTACAAAAGTTCTGCTCCAGACATGAAATGCACATGGTTTTACTATCATAAAGGTCAAATGTCAAAGTCAAAGTCACAGTGACCTAAATTTGATACGTGACACATTGCCTTCCCATGATGCATCCACACACCAAGTTTGCTAATCCTAGGTGCTACGGTACAAAAGTTTTGCTCCGGACACGAAATGCACATGGTTTTAAATGTACTATCATAAAGGTCAAAGGTAAAAGTCAAGGTCACAGTGACCTAAATTTGGTACGCGACACATCGCCTTCCCATGATGCATCCACACACCAAGTTTGATAATCCTAGGTGCTACGGTACAAAAGTTGTGCTCCAGACACGAAAGGGGACAGACGGACAGACATGGTGATTCCTATATACCCCTCCCCAAAACTTCGTTTGCGGGGGTATAATAATATGGTTTCATCTAGGCATAATATTTTAATCATATTTTAACTAAAACTAATGATAAATAATCACATGGACACTTGACCATAAAATGAAAGTCATTGATATGACTTTAGGTATTCTGTACAAATTTTGATGTATACTACTCAAAAAAATATGATGTTCCTACATCAAAAAGTTCCTAATATACAATATATACTCAATTTATATATTAGGACACAACCATACTCTTTGGGTCCTTGTCTCTTTGACAGATTCATTATTTCCCTTCTTTTTTTCTATTTCTGTATACATGTCTTGTGTTTGAGACTTTCTTAGCAGGCAAGACATTTATTCCATACCAAAACAGATTTATCCTGATAGAGATCAATGTAAATTAAATATTATAATATTCAGCTCTGCTGAATACCACATATTATTGCATTTAATAGAATTAATGGCTTACCATCTGGACTAAAATGACATGAACTGACAGATCCATCATGGCTTCCTGCTAATTTTCCTGGTCCTTTTGATCTGTGAAAAAATCAACAGTTTTTCATCAGAAAATATATCAAAAAAACAAATCTGCCTTGGAGTTTTCTGGAATTCCGATAAAAAAAAATGCCACTAGCAGGTAGATTTGGGAATACCAGTAAAATGTTATTATAATTTTTAGCGTATATAGTTTTAACCTTTAAACAGAATCCATGTTTTTTTCTTTCATGTGTTATTCAGATAATTAAATGCTGAGAGTAAATGATGCCGCTAATAAATAAGCAAGAAAGAAAAAGCCAAAATTAACGTACAATTCAAAACCTAATGATGAAAGAGCCCAAAAATAACTTGTCACATTCAAAATTAAAAAATAAAATGAAGCTCAAGTACCTCCACCACCAAGGTATCTTAAGTGATTGGAAGGAAACCATGCAACACCATGAATAAAATATATTGAAGAATAATTTTCTATCTGCTGTGTTTTCATTTATCTTTTATTTTTGTTGAGCATAACAAGATGCATTCACATTACTAGGCAACATAAATTTTATAGAGGAATATGTTTTCCTTGTTGATTTGCAATACAAATTAATAAAACTTTCTCTGATGCTGTGGACTGCATTTAACTTTCGTATTTTATGCTAGCAATTGTATGGTAAAACTATTGGAAATGCAAGACAAGGGAGACAACTCCATGTAAATCACATTTTGGTAATACAGCTACTCTGAATAATTACATTTGCTAGTATAAAACTTTTTTCAGTATATTCCAATGAAACATAAAAGCCAATGTTTTTTTCATCGTTTATTAATTGTACAGAAGTCACTTTAAATATTAAAATTATCTCAATCTGATTACAAATAGAAAATAGTACAACACAGACAGATAAACCTGTGATAAGATGATACCTGTAGCTTCCTGTTGCTATGTCATAGATATTGACTGATTTATCCCATGATGCAGTGGCAAACTTTCGCTCATCGTAACTTATATCACAACAGGAAACAATGTTGATATGACCTCTGAAATAGTTAAAGATTGACCTTTACTGCAAGAAATATATGGTTCATAAAAGTGATATGAATGAAGTATGTTCCTACATTGTGCATAAAGCAAAATACAAAATTCAATTTTTTTTTATTGTTTTTCTTTAATCTTGAAGTAAGTTTGTGGTATAATGTAGCTCGCTTGGACCATGAACTTACAAGACAGTCCCATAGACATGCAGATATGTACCCCTGTTATTATATGTTTCCCACTGGAGACTGAATATGATCACCCAATGACAAGTTAAACCTAGTTTGGAAAGTATTTCACAGAAGAGGACCTCCTGGCATGCTCTTTACTATCTTTTATGTGGTGTCCAACAAATAGTTTGGAGGTTTTTTAAAAACAATTTTGAATGTTCAAATATCTTAGTACCTGTATGTATTGTACGAGTAGCATTCTTGGATATAGTGCGGACCTATTGAATACATCTTTTCATTGGACCCCTAAGGACACCTGTAACCAAGTTTGGTTTAGAGTGTTCAAACAGACATTAATATTGAATGTGTTTCCCATAGGGTCAAAAATAAACTATGTTGTTTACTGGTTGACATCTGTGATAATGTCCGGACTTGCAGACATCTTTTTGAAAAAGGACCATCTAAAGGCCTTTGTGATTAAGTTTGTCTAAGTTTGCATATTAGTTTTAGACCAGATCTATAAATGCTTTTCTCACAGATTCTTATGTTAAATGGTAACAACCTTGAATTAGGTGTTGACCTGCTGGACCCCTTGTTGTTGAAACAAAAGGGGACCATTTAAGTCCAATGTGACTATGTTTGGTTCTTAATGATTTGTATGTTCCAAAGATACCCTTGATAGGTTTTCATACAGATTCCAATGTTAAAATTTGTTCCCCACTGGTTGCCATCTTGGATCAAGAACAGGTTTGCAGAACACAGTTATAACTAAAGGGGACCACCAAAAGCTACTGTCCATTAGTTTGGCTCAAATTAGTTGAAGTTGTCTAAAAGGAAAAGATCTTTGAATGAAATTAATGAAGAACAAGTAAAGGACAAGAGATGACAACATCTCATTCTGAAAAGTATACAAACTAAAATTATACAAATGAATATCAATACCTAGCACAATGGAGGTGAATAGGCCAAGCCATTCAAAATTTTAAAGGTAACGTAATTCAAAACAAACACATTGATATTGGTATGGAAAATACACAACAGACATGCAAAGACATAAAAATACTAGCCAGTCTTGTCTACCCCTGCACCAAGGCAGGTTAATTTTGAGCATGTCAGAATATATTTTAAAACTAGAGGCTTAGAGACTGAGCCTGTATCGCTCACCTGACAAAATGCTTCTATGCCATGCATGACCAAAAATGACAAAAAAACATTTCTTGCTGGCAGCCATGTTTTTTATTGGATCAGATTGAAATGAGCATTCTTTGTTAAGGACCTTAAGCACATCATTCATGTAAAGTTTGGTTGAATTTGCTTCAGCGGTCTCAGAGGAGAAGATGAAAATGTGATTTTTCCCATAGGGCCCAATGTTAAACCTTAATTCCGCCCTGGCAATCATGTTTTTTATCCGATCGGAAGGAAATGAGCCATCTTTGTAAAGGACCTTCCATACATCTTTCCTGTAAAGTTTGGAATAATTTGCTTCAACAGTTTCAGAGGAGAAGATGAAAATGTGATTTTCCCATAGGGTCCAATGTTAGACTATATTCCGTGCTGGCGGCCATGTTTTTTATCCGTTTGGAAGGAAATGAGCATTCTTCATGAAGGACCTTAAGTACATCATTCCTGCAAAGTTTGGTTGAATTTGCTTCCTTGGTTTCAGAGGAGAAGATGGAAATGTGATTTTTCCCATAGGGTCCAATGTTAAACCAAAGTTCTGCGCTGTAGGCCATGTTTTTAATCGGATCAGAACAAAATTAGCAATCTTTGTAAAGGACCTTCCATACATCATTCCTGTGAAGTTTGGTTGAATTTACTTCAGTGGTTTCAGAGTAGAAGATGAAAATGTGAATTTCCCATCGGGTCCAATGTTAAACTAAGTTTGGTGCTGGCGGCCATGTTTTTTATCGGATCCAAGCAATATGAGCTTTCTTTGGTAAAGACCTTCCGTATATCAATCCTGTGAAGTTTGGTTGAATTTGCTTCATTGGTTTCAGAGGAGATCGAAGATGAAAATGTGATTTTCCCATAGGGTCCAATGTTAAACTAAGTTCCGCGCTGGCGGCCATGTTTTTTATCAGGTCCAAACAAAATGAGCAATCTTTGTTAAGGACCTTTAGTGCATCATTCCTCTTAAGTTTGGTTGCATTTGCTTCAGCATTTTCCGAGGAAAAGATGAATATGGGATTTTTCCCATAGGGTCCAATGTTAAACCTAAGTTCCGCGCTGGCGGCCATGTTTCTTATCGGATCAGAACGAAATGAGCAATCTTTGTAAAGGACCTTCCATACATCATTCATGTAAAGTTTGGTTGAATTTGCTTCAGTGGTTTCAAAAAAGAAGATGAAAATGTGAAAAGTTAACGGACGGACGACGAACGTCAGACGACAGACGACGGATGACGAACGACGGACGCCAAGTGATGGCAATAGCTCACACTGACCCTTTGGGTCAGGTGAGCTAAAAAAAGGAATGGTGTCCATGGGACACTAATGCCCCTACCAGATATATATCTGCAAACAGGAAGTAGATGAGTGACTGACTTAAAGAGTGAATTCACACAAAAGATTCAGACCAAATATCAAATCATTACTATAACAAGCTGAGGAATCATTAACAAAAAATTTCAATATATTGGTATAATGGGAAAAAATCAAACTTGAAAAGGAGAGGAGACACGGTGCAACTCATCATACCAAAGCTTCAGACCAAATATCAAACCATTACTTCATACACCAGCAGAGAAATACTTAACAAAAAATTTCAAATTATTTGCTTAAATGCTTAAATGGGAAAAATCTAAGTTATCATCAAACAGGAAGTAGATGAGTGACAGACTTGAAAAGAGGAGACACAGTACAACTCATCATACCAAAGCTTCAGACCAAATATCAAATTATTACTACATACACAAGCTAGAAATCCTTAGAAATTTCAATATACAGTTGAACTTGATGGCTCGAACACCCAAGTTCGTGCCAAAGGGGTGTTCGAGATATCAAGGTTGATCTATGTTAAAATTCAAACCAAGGGACCACAGAAAGGGTTCAAGCATCCATGGTGTTCGAGTTACTGCAGTCCAAGCCATCGAAGTACTACTGTATGTCCATATATGGGAAAAATTCAAAGTTATCGTAAAACAGGAAGTAGATGAGTGACAGACCTGAAAAGAGGAGACACAGCACATCTCATCATACCAAAGCTTCAGACCAAATTTCAAATCCTTACTGCCACCATAAGCTGAAAAATCCTTGACAAAAATTTTCGGACGTACTATGGACAGACGGACATATTGAATTCAAGGCTGCCAACATTTTAAGAGGAGTTTTCTCCCCTGGTTATACTGATACCATTTTCCTACAGTGAGCATTTTCACAAAAATCCAATAATTTCTAAGATTGTTTTATTTTTCATGTATGAAGTAGAGCCCTGATTAAAAAATTGTTATCTGTACTTACTTAACAGTTATTGTAACTTTACATGATTTCAAATCGTAGAATTTTGCCGTTTTATCCATGGACGTTGTTATTATTTTGTCATCTCCTGGAGAAAACATACACTTTGTTACTGTACTGGCATGTATATCTGAAATTAAATGAAACACATTTTAATCCAATTCTATTGCTTTCGTTTTTTAAGCAGATTGTTGCATCGAAAAATTTTAATGTGAAAAGTTGATGGAAAATGTGACAAGGTAATTAAGCAGGGATTTGAATTTTGAACTTTCAAAATCTAACACAGTCAGTGAGGATGCAATATAAAAAAAGCCCATAAAATTGTAAAAAATTTTTATCATATTTACTAAATGAGAAAAAGAAAATCTATTCTAAACTGTAACAAGAGGAAAGCTGTCAATGTGACAGGAAACCGAAATTTATTTTACATGGACAGTATATCTTACATATTCGACCCTGAATATCCAAAATGTACCTTTTTTAAAATTAATCTGCAATGTTTAACCTTCCTTTGAAGCAGCCTATTTTTTAAAATTTATAGAAAACTGTTGAAAGACAACATCCTGCTCCTGACAGATAGGGTACCCTGTTGACATTTACATAAATTATATAATAATGACAGTGTTTAACAACTGGTAAGTTTGGCATATATTATCAAAAATCAATATCAAAATTACATGCACACCTCTGATATATGTACAAATGATCTAAAAAATATACCGTATACCAGTACCTTTTATCTCAAAAACTGTAGGAGATTTGCTCCAGACAAATGGGGTACCCTGTTGGCAGATATTTGATGTAAAAATGACTACATTCAACAACTGGTAATTTTGGCATTAATTATCAGAAATCAAAATCAAACAAGAGCTGACGCCGAATGGCAGCCAAAGATAACCCCAGCTCATGGAACTCTGAATCGATATGGTAAGTGCAAAATCAAGTTGGTGTGGACACAATACAAGTATGGACACAATGATATAATCTTCAAGAAAAAACTTTTCCCAAGGGCTCCAATGAAAACACTCTGCCTAAATCAGACAAATATAAAATTCACCTTTTTCAGCCTATTTGACATTTTACACATCTACATATAGTGTTCTTCCTTTGTCTAAAGTTTCATCAAAATCCTTCAAGTGGATTAAGAGGAGTTGTGCGTAAGAGGTAACCCATACATAGGGAATCAATGAAAACTCAAAGTTGAATTATCTCCCCTTCCTGGTTTCTGACAATAATTATATTCCTTCATGCACATCTCCATATAGTGTTCTTACTTTGTGTAAAGTTTCATCAAATTCCTTCAAGTGGTTTAAGAGGAGTTGCGCTTACAGGTAACCCATACATGGGAAATCAACGAAAAGTCAACGTTCAGTTATTTCCCCTTCCTGGTTTTGGACAATAATTATATTTCTTCATGCACATTTCCATATAGTGTCCTTCCTTTGTGTAAAGATTCATCAAAATCCTTCATGTGGTTTAAGAGGAGTTGCGCTTACAAGGTAACCCATATATAGGGAAATAACGAAAAGCCAAAGTCAGATTATCTCCCCTTCCTGGTTTCGGACAAAAATTACATTCCTTCATGCACATCTCCATATAGTGTCCTTCCTTTGTGTAAAGTTTTATCAAAATCCTTCAAATGGTTAAAGAGGAGTTGTGCTTACGAGGAAACCCATAAATAGGGAATCAATGAAAAGTCAAAGTCAGATTATCTCCCCTTCCTGGTTTTGGGCAATAATTATATTCCTTCATGCACATCTCCATATAGTGTCCTTCCTTTGTGTAAAGTTTCATCAAAATCCTTCCAGTGGTTTAAGAGGAGTTGCACTTACGAGGAAACCCATAAATAGGGAATCAACGAAAAGTCAAAGTCAAATTATCTCCCCTTCCTGGTTTCGGACAATAATTAAATTCCTTCATGCACATCTCCATATAGTGTCCTTCCTTTGTGTAAAGTTTCATCAAAATCTTCAAGGGGTTCAAGAGAAGTTGCGCTTACAAGGTAACCATAAATAGGGAATCAATGAAAAGTCAAAGCCGAATTATCTCCCCTTCCTGGTTTTGGACAATAATTATATTCCTTCATGCACATCTACATATAGTGTCCTTCCTTTGTGTAAAGTTTCATCAAAATCCTTCAAATGGTTTAAGAGGAGTTGCGCTTACGAGAAGTGTGGACAGACGGATGGACAGACAGACAGACAGACAGGGTGATTCCTATATCCCCCCAAACTTTGTTTGCAGGGGGGTATAATAATTAACATGCACACCTCAGATATATGTACAAATGATCTGCAAAATATAAAAATTCTATCTCAAAGACTGTAGGACATTTGCTCTTGATGACAAATGGGGAATCCTATTGGCAGATTTTTGACATAAAAATGACCAACTTCAACAACTGGTAATTTTGGCATTAATCATCAGAAATCAATATCAAAGTTAAATGCCCACCTCTAATATCTGTACAAATGATCTGCAAAATATATACCTTCCATCTCAAAAACTGTAGGAGATTTGCTCTGGACAAATGGGGTACCCTATAGGGAGATGTTTAATGTAAAAATGACTTACGTTCAAAAACTGGTAATTTTGGCAAATCAATATCAAAGTTACATGCACAGCACTGATATATGTTAGAATGATATGCAAAATATAAAGTTTCTATTCAAAGACTGTAGAAGATTTGCTACAGACAAATGCTGTTCCCTGTTGGCAGATTTTTTAAGTAAAAATTACTAAGTTCAACAACTGGCAACTTTGGCATTAATAATCAGAAATAAAAATCAAAGTACAAAAAAATGTACCATGCATGCACACCTATGATATGTACAAATGATCTGCAAAAGGAAAAGTTTCTCTCTCAAAAAACGTAGGAGATTTGCTCCTAACAAATGATTTACCCATTTGGCAGCTGCCTACCCGCCCACAACTTTCACCGGATTTTTCCTATGGAAAACCCTGTTAGAAATTAAGGGAGTACAAGCCTCAGATTTCAGAAGCATTCTATATCCTCGGGTTTTATCCATTCAAACAGTGCTGAAAATTTTTGCACATGGATCACATTTCCTTGGTCATAAGTCACTTTAAAATACATAAAATAGACTGTATATAAAATTAAATCAACTTCCAATTATAATTTCATATATTTACAGGCCTATAAACATCTTAAGCAAATTTAAGGAAAACTCTAGAGAGATCTGTTTCCCGCTAAAATTTTGACGTCTTATATCTCAAAAACTCCTACATGGATTTTCAAAATTTTTTGCTAAAGTTGTTCCATTAGTAGTGCTCTTCAAAACAAAAGGTCAGAATTTAAATTCTAATTACAAAATTTCTGACACTCGTACTCCCTTAAAGGTGCTGTGGTTTAAAATGGTAACATGCCTATTAGTGTATTGAATCAGTGATGGAAATTCACGCTAGATTCTAGTCTGCCCTGAATTCAAAATTTTTGTATATTTGCTATATATTTATGTAATTTTTCAAAAGTATTAGTGTGTGCTGTGCTAAATAAGCCTGTCTCAGGTAAGCTGTTATTCCCAACTATGATTGTGTGATGGTATGACTTATGTCAGGTGATGAAAATAGCCAATGGTGTAAGTTAGCTAACAAAATGGTACAGTAATAAATGAATACTGTGGAAGTACTTTTATTTATGGACATCAATTTTCGTGGTTTTCATAAAAATAACAATGTTGTGGTATTTAAATTTGTGGTTTCAAGTTCAATAATTAAAACTCTATGGGAAAAATGCATTTCACTGGGAACTTAATTTCGTGGTTTAAGCACACCACCAAATCCATGAAAATTCGAACCCCACAAACAATAGTACTTCACAGTATTAAAACTAACCATCTATATTATACAGGAGGTCTCCAGTATTTGAATCCCAAACTTTTACTGTATTGTCTAAATCTGAAGCTGACACAACATATTTTCCATCATTTGAAAAATTACAGCTTGTGACAATCCCAGCATGGAATCCTGACCACTGAAAAATAGTTAAATCACTACAGTTATCTCCCATATTAATGAACCACTTGTCAAAAAGTAACTTTCAGGGACTAAATTAGACATGACAATTTTAAATCATGACAAAATATTTCCTAAAAGATTCAATATAATGAAATCTTTATCTTTATTATACATATACTGTTGTCAAAAGAATCACAATTTAAGCCAAATACAAACTGGTATGACAAAAAGTAATATTTGATGTAATCTTATTAAGCTAAAACAACTCTACGAAATGGTAAAATATGCTAACTGAAGAAAGAGTTTTATGATTAAATAAAATAATTATATTAAATTAAATTAAATCAAATTAAATTTTTGAAAAACTTCTTTTGGTAGTTATTTGCAAAGCTTTGTTAAGGGTAATATTTCAAAAGCCTGAAGTTATGGTAAAATTAATAAAAGTATAAAAGTCAAGTTCTCCCTAATGTTTGAAGATATCAATGCTAGAATTGTTTCAATTTTTGAATCCTTTCAAAACATACCACACAGTTTCCTGATTCAATATCCCACACACCAACTTTCTTGTCCCAGCCACAACTTACAAATCTACAAATGCAAAAAAACATACATTAATACAGTCCTATATCTCTAAACTTAAGCTTGTAAGCAAACTAAAATAACTCATTTGAACTTCTTAAAATGTATAGAAACTGTTGTCAACATTATTTCAATTACTGTTAAGTTCTGTATTTTATTAATCTGGAATATGAATAAATTCTAACAACTCTGATACTGTTATTCTGTCCAACTTTCCCAATTTTTGACATTACAATTTATTCTAAGATTCCAGTTAGTATTTTTTGGTATGTTTAATTTTTATGTGGTGCAAAAATCACATTCTTCTGACCATTTTTCTGAGGAAAAATGAAAAATGGCTTCTTTTTACATGTTTGAGAATACTTTGTGATTCTGTATATTTTCCCTACATCAAATCAGAGTTTGACAGCAGACACTCACTTAAACATCTTGGTAGCAAAAGAATTAGCAAAGATTAAATAGTCCTGAAGGATTTGTTCAAAAATAAACTAGAAGTGTGTTTTTTAAACAAAAACAAATGTCTCCTCCAAATACATATCTTCATTGAGATGATTTATATCTTTATATATTGCCACTGCATTTGAATATTAATAGATTTGTTTGAAATCCAATAAAAGATGTATGAGGATTAAAATTCAAAATTCTATGACAAAAAGGAGCATAACTCCCACAAAAATTAGCCGATAATTCCGTCCAGACAATATGCACAAAAAGAAAAAAAAAGGATGACAATCCTGTGAAGTTCAGCTGAAATCCTATGAAAGATGTGGGTGAATTGGCGTCCACAAACTTAATTTAGCAAAATACTAAGTCAACAAGATGTGTTTGTGAAACACTACATATGCCCCCAGATTCCAATTTTTACCCCTTTTTTACCCCTATGAACTTGACATTTGACCTTTGACCTAATTGTTTTTTGCATATTTATGTTCCTCTTGACTAGACCTATACACTTACCAAGTATCAAAAGTCTACTTTATATAGTTCAAAAGTTATAGCCAAGGTTAAAGTTTCGGATGCACAGACAAACAGACAGACAGACAGGACAAAAACAATATGCCCCCCTATCCTCAATCTGGGGGCATAAAAAGGGGCATAACTCCCACAAAAATTAGCCAATAAATCTGTCCAGACAATATGCACAAATAGATACAAAGGATGACAATCCTGTGAAGTTCAGTTGAAAGAAGTGGGAGAATTAGCATCCACAAAGTTAATTTTGCAAAATTCTAAGCAAAAAAGGGGTATAACTCCTACAAACGACAAGACCATATGCACAACTTGGCACGATGGTCAACAATCCCGTGAAATTTGGTGGAATCCCATGAAAGATGTAGAAGAACTGGTGTCCACAAACTTTGTATTTTGTGACAGACAGACTGACGGAAAAGACAAAAACAATATGTCTCCTCCATTGAAAGGGGACAAACATAATTTAATTTTATTGAATTTTCTGCATGTGCTGGCCCAAAGGACTACCAATCTACAAAATAAACTACATAATCCTTCTTAAAATTTAATATACAATCCTGTATATGTACTGTTATAGCTTACATCATACTAGGATATCACTTCTTTTGATGACATAAATACACAAGGTTTTGAATTATCTAATTTACAAATTACATTTTCATGTCTCTCTCGATTTAATTGAAGTCAGTAAACAAGTAAACAATAATACCTTCTCCCAGTATCATTTATATTAGCCTCACTAGTATGACACCCTGTAAAGTTATGTAGGACCTTTCCTGTCTCCATGTCCCATTCTCACCTTCTTTCAGTATCATTTATATTAGCCTCACTTATTATACTAGTATGACACCCTGTAAAGTTATGT
>MJUU01021062.1:7969-19700 GCA_002080025.1 Modiolus philippinarum | reverse complement strand
ACTAATAATACTAGTATGACACCCTGTAAAGTTATGTAGGACCTTTCCTGTCTCCATGTCCCATTTTCTCCTTCTTTCAGTATCATTTATATTAGCCTCACTTATTATACTAGTATGACACCCTGTAAAGTTATGTTGGACCTTTCCTGTCTCCACATCCCATTTCTCACCTTCTCCCAGTATCATTTATATTAGCCTCTAGCCTACTAATAATACTAGTATGACACCCTGTAAAGTTATGTAGGACCTTTAATTTCCTGTCTCTACATCCCATATCTCATCTTCTCCCAGTATCATTTACATGTATATTAGCCTTACGTATTATACTAGTATGACACCCTGTAAAGTTATTTTGGACCTTTCCTGTCTCCATGTCCCATTCTCACCTTCTCTCAGTATCATTTATATTAGCCTCACTTATTATACTAGTATGACACCCTGTAAAGTTATGTTGGACCTTTCCTGTCTCAACATCCCATATCTCACCTTCTCCCAGTATCATTTATATTAGCCTCACTTATTATACTAGTATGACACCCTGTAAAATTATGTAGGACCTTTCCTGTCTCCATGTCCCATATCTCACCTTCTCCCAGTATCATTTATATTAGCCTCACTAATACTAGTATGACACCCTGTAAAATTATGTTGGACCTTTCCTGTCTCCATGTCCCATATCTCACCTTCTCCCAGTATCATTTATATTAGCCTCACTAATAATACTAGTATGACACCCTGTAAAGTTATGTAGGACCTTTCCTGTCTCTACGTCCCATATCTCACCTTCTCTCAGTATCATTTATATTAGGCTTTAGCCTACTAATAATACTAGTATGACACCCTTTAAAGTTATGTAGGACCTT
The DNA here is from genome assembly GCA_002080025.1 of Modiolus philippinarum. Lineage (NCBI taxonomy): Eukaryota > Metazoa > Mollusca > Bivalvia > Mytilida > Modiolidae > Modiolus > Modiolus philippinarum. The sequence continues at coordinate 18,837 of MJUU01021062.1, read as the reverse complement.
TAATTTCCTGTCTCTACATCCCATATCTCATCTTCTCCCAGTATCATTTACATGTATATTAGCCTCACGTATTATACTAGTATGACACCCTGTAAAGTTATGTAGGACCTTTCCTTTCTCCACATCCCATATCTCACCTTCTCCCAGTATCATTTATATTAGCCTCACTTATTATACTAGTATTACACCCTGTAAAGTTATGTAGGACCTTTCCTGTCACTACATCCCATATCTCACCTTCTCTCAGTATCATTTACATTAGCCTCACTAATAATCCTAGTATGACACCCTGTAAAGTTATGTAGGACCTTTCCTGTCTCCACATCCCATATCTCACCTTCTCCAAGTATCATTTATATTAGGCTTTAGCCTACTAATAATACTAGTATGACACCCTGTAAAGTTATGTTGGACCTTTCCTGTCTCCACATCCCATATCTCACCTTCTCCCAGTATCATTTATATTAGCCTCACTAATACTAGTATGACACGCTGTAAAATTATGTAGGACCTTTCCCGTCTCCACATCCCATATCTCACCTTCTCCCAGTATCATTTATATTAGCCTCACTAATAATACTAGTATGACACCCTGTAAAATTATGTTGGACCTTTCCTGTCTCCACATCCCATATCTCACCTTCTCCCTGTATCATTTATATTAGCCTTACTAATAATACTAGTATGACACCCTGTAAAGTTATGTAGGACCTTTCCCGTCTCCACATCCCATATCTTTATTGTCTTGTCATCAGATGCAGATAATATTTTTTGGTCGTCATCAATATATTTACAACTTCTTACAGCATCTAAATGTCCACGAAAGACTCTAATTCTCAACTGAAATGAAAAATTTCAAAATGCTGGTTAATGTGTAAGAAAACAAATTATACTTTAAGCCAACCTTAAAAAAGTTGATTTGCTGGTGTCCTGCCACCTGGACAACTCTACATTTGTTGCACCAAATTTCAAATAAACTCTACATTTGTTGTTTCGAATTTCAACTAAATTTTCATATTTGTATACTAAACTTCGAATGTTTTTTTTAACAAGGTCTGAATTTTCTGTGATTCCACTGTTCTCAACAAATGTGGTTTTAGATTTACATACATTGTATACTTAAACGTCTGGTTATAATTCCTTTTGGGATTCAAAACTAGAGATTTTTTTCTGTATTACATGTACCTGCCTTGCCTTTGAATCTTAAGCAGGCATCCAAGAACAATTCTGGCTTGCAATCCCAAAACTGAAGAGATTAACCCAGGAATACCATTTTTAGAAATAATACAGAAAATTGCCTTTTTCAAAAATCCATTTAATCCCATCCAGCTTTTATATATATCAAAATTATACCCACTGTTTAAATAAGAAAATATTGCAGCAGAGCTGAGAGAGGAAGTTAATTTGAGACATGTTCAACTTAAGTTCTTCAATAAAAATATTAAGGTGGTACGGGGGGTCTAAAATCTGTCAATTAGAATTTTCTAATATTTTCATGATTTGCACTTTGTTATTAGAGCATACAAAAAATAAAATAAAAATTGGGAGTCACCGGCCATATAAGAATGAACTATGTCATCATCATGTAAAAATCAGTTATTTTGGTTGAAATAATAGGAAAAATAAGCGAATTTTAACAAAATTTTAATTTATTTTAGTTACATCAGATAGAATTTTTAAAAATTTTGTTAGTTATTAGCTAATATACTGTCCTTCAATTTCCATAAAAAAAATTTGAGGGTCACCAAACATATTTTGGAATAAATCTCGAAAAACTGATTTTTTTCCAATTATTTGTATATAAATTATCTCCCCTTCATGGAACAGGAATTTGCTGAAAAGGTTCAATATTCTGCATGGTAACGCAATAAAAGTTGTATGTTTCATAACATTTAACCATTATAAGACATTGAAAATGGTTTCAACAACATTCCCATTTTTGTCACATGCACAATTTTAAACTCCCCTACTACCTTAAGCAATGGAAATATTTATATTTGAGCCCTACATTATGTATCCTCCCATATTTATGTTACCACATCATTGTATCAAAAATAACGTTTATTTTACTGAATACACTAACAGCAATTTGTGAGACTTGACACTCAATTAGTTTCCTAAATACAAGTACACTCGTCCATTCATAGTAAAATATTCAAATTTACACCTACATGAAGTCTGATTATTTCATAATTCATGATCCCAACATATACATTTCACCAGTTTATGCTACCTTTGAATGCCCTGCAATCTCAACAGCACCTCTGTAGTTGTTGGTCCTTGAAGTGCATTTATACATTTCCGGTGTAGCAGAAGCTAAATTGTTTTCATTTGACGATTGACAATTTTCACATTCATTTGAGCACCATGATGCTTTAAAGCGTAACGCCATATCATTTTAAAAGTTTTCAGAAAAATGTTCACGCTAGAAGTCTATCACATAGCCTAGGCCTAAACTTTAGTAAAGCAAGGAAAAGGGAATATCTAACTTCAAGGTAAGACATATCATTCATAGCAATTTCACCACTGGCGAGTTCAATGGAGTTATTACTGGTGCATGGACATTATTTTGATAAATGATCGCATGAACAATTGTTAACAATGTAATTTTTTGGTTAACAACTTACCACCTGATGATCTTTATTTACATTGTCATGACATACGCATTGGCCGTTTTCATGGCAAATGTTTGGTTGATTTTATAATTTTTTTTATTTGTTTAGTCAGTGCATGATAATTAAGTTGGAAAGTGTTGTCAACTTCATTTACACTATGGAGTGTATAAAAATAAGACTGAAACCAGCTGGCTCAAATTCAGCAGCTGTTTGTCGAATGTTGAACCACTACATTGTTTTTGTACATGTAGCTGGTTGTCACTGGGATCTATATGTAATTATATATAATCGTTGACCGTTATTTTCATGTATCTATGTTGGAAGTGGCAGTGCCTTCGGCATGACAGGGATGAACATTGGAAATATTGGCGAGGTGGCCAGCTGGGCCCCTAGCAAACAGAATTCAGTAGCCCAGCCAAAAATTTACTAGCCCAGTACTATATTGTTAACCGAAATTGCAGGATATTTCAGTAGCCACCTGGGCTACTGGTTTTAAAATTTTAGTAGCCCAGGTCAATTTTTAGGGGCCTTGGGCTACTGGGCCCTGGAAATTTGCATCCCTGCATGATAACTTTATCAATTCAATTATATTATTTGTGCCTTCTACACAGCATTTACTTCCATAATCATTCATTTGTAAATATGAAACCGCTTGCCTCATGTTCAAAAATACAGGCCAGTTTTCTGTTTGGTCATACGGTCTTCGGCATGAAATATACCTTATATTTATCAATTAATATCATCATATTCTATTCATTTTGATGACATTTACATCCTTGTTTGTTTTACTTTACCCATACGAAACTACCTGCTTCACGTTAGAAAATTCTGTGCCTTCCTTATGAAACGTTACTGGGGTATATTAAAATTTTTAATACAATTTAATATCATCATTGCTATTCGTTTCGGTGTGGTGGCGCCACCTGATACAGCTTTAGCTCCCTTCACTTCTGCTTCAGGACAAAAAAAGCGTCATGTTCTGGCTTAGCTCACCTTGTGGTTGGTAAAAAAATAAGAATTTTAAAGAAATCCATCACAGCCACAGGCACTTGTTTCATAAAATATGTCAGTCCCTCCCGTGGAAGAAGACAGGGAGGGACTGACATATTCTATGAAACAAGTGTCTGTGATCACAGCATCTAAATGTCAAAATGTTGTGTTCTGTCAGACCTGTGCCAAATCTTCATGTTCCCACGTGGCAGTTGTTCTTCCTTCGCTGTCTTCCTGTGCCAATTCAACTATCAAGGCATCATCGTCCATTTTTAACAAGAATTCTTTCAAATTTCTTAAAATCGTTCACATTTTCCAAAAAAAGTTGGCGTCCCTGGTTTCGTATCGTAAATCAGATGTAATGTCGTAACTATGTTCATTTTTCGATTCATATTTATGATGCAGATAATATTCATTATTTTACTACATTTTCTATTGCTTATTGAGAATTTAATTCAATCTTTTTGATCAGTTAAAAAAATTGTTCTGTTTCTGCGGAAATTTACGACATGGAAGCACTGACCTTGAACTTCCCACAATGGAGGAGTCTGATCCAGATGGACATACAGGTAAACACATATAAATGCGGTTGTGTGACAAAATTTGGGGGTATTGAATCTTTAGAACAATGTCTACAGAATAAACCGCATTTCAAATACTAAATCTCTCTAGTTTAATGCCCATCCAACAGATTGATACATAGTTAAAACTGCAGAAAAAATGTGTCGCACATAATTTTCATGATTTTGTCACTACTTTTGTGCATGCTTTTCCGAATTAAACTTTAAACTGTCCAAGTGTTTGGTTTAAATCTCATGCTTTTGCAAAAATGCATATTTGTAGATCTAGCAAAATATGTTTAAATATATAATCAAAATATGGCTAGCCAAAATGTGGAGTCACTGACACCAGTGCGGTCAAGAAACCTGATTTCATCTGGTGTGACGTGATATTTTCGCTTGTCACCTGATGAGATCTAGTAACCTGATCGGTTTGTTAAATAGCCCGAGAAGTGTAGTGGTCACACATCTTCACCAGGATTTGATTTCTGGTAATGTTTTGTGTATTAAATTAATGTTCGTATTTACATTTTCGGTTTCGTTTTCATTTACTCTATAGATAATTTTGTGATGACATCAAAGCTATAATTTGACCAATCACAGATCAGATAGATTAACCCGAAGCCATTTGGGGGCGGTGTTGATCTCTAGATTTTTCATCACACCTTATGGGAAATCAGTCAACTTTCGATGCTGCTATTTAATTCATTTCCACGCTTAAAGTTTATATAAAGCATCATTTATGCTTAAAATAATGAGAAGAATTCATAAATTAATTTTAAAAAATAATTTTGAAAGAATCAGATTTTATACTCGGGTCTTTTCCATACGATTACCATTGAAAAAAATTGATATCCCGTATGTCTGGAATTATCTGTTGGCTTGGAATGCTGTCTCCTCAGATAATAATTAAGTTGTACGGGAGTTTATTAAGCCATTTTTCAGATAACTACAACCATTGAGTGTACTGTGAATGTCCTCTATTCAACAGAAAAGACCGATTTCCTAACCAGCAATGTTTTCAACAACCCCACAAAATGGAAAAGCTTTACAAGTGTTCATGGGAATAAAGTTTGATTGGACTGTTTGGTAAAATCAAGCGACCTGGTGATTTATAATTTAGACAGTGAAAGAACTTTTTCAATACCGTTTTTGGGTGTGTATTACACGCACATATTTTCTCCCAGAAAGGTCCTGGTGAGAGGGGATGGGTTTTATACATATGAACTTCAAAAGACTATTTTTTCTGACCACCACTTTCTTAATTTTCGACCGGAAATTACATTGGAAATAAGTATAAAGTCCTTGTTGTGATCCAGATACGAACCCCCGTTTTGATGATAAATAGTTTGCTAATGATAACATGATCAGATGTGTATTGTTTTCTTTGTATACAACATGTATATTCAGAGATTTCCCGGTACCCCAGGGATGATTTTAGCTCTTTTCAAATGGGTCCCCCGTCCAACAAATTGGGAATTTTGCATCGCGGCAACTTAAATTGGGAAAAATGAAAATATATCAAATACTGCAACATACATTTGTATAGACCAAGAATATGTGTAAGTACACACAACAACAGCTTGAAGAATGGAAAGTATCATTACACCAAAGCCATTAAGACTATATTTAATACATTTTTTTCAAACATTAAGACTACTAGTATATTTTATATAGTTTTTTTTTCAAATTACACCAGATTTGAATTTTATCAAGCTGATCATCAACGAAAGAAGTACTGCTCTTCTCCTATATGAAAGCAAATCAAGATTCTGTCAGAAATTCTTTGGTTGTCTGCAAATAAAGATGACTTACACATTTCAATTTTATCACCAAAATCAAACCCTTCATACCCAATGATATATATAATTCATTCCATGAAATGACTATACATTCATTTCATTCATTAATCATACAGCAAGTCATTTCCACATTTCGTTTTAACTAGTAGAAATGAAAGCACCTCATATGAAGTGCAAATTCTCAACCAGTTAAAAGTCCCAGTTTCAGAAACTCTGATTTCAAGTCATAACTATTCAATATTTATTTCAATGCAAACCGTATCTTTGGCAATGAGAGCATTTGCATGTTACCACGTTTTTCAAAACTCATGGATGAAAGTATTGAATTTTAGACACGACAATGAACGATAACAACACGATTTCAATTCACTTTACACATTCTGACTTTCAAGATGTTCCCTTATGGACAAATATATTGCGATCTCAGACATTTTGTTCATCTTCAGGGTGGTCAATTGCATTATTTAGTTACTTTAATGTTTTGAGTAATTTCCAGTTCTAACAAAAGGCGACACGGATCGGAAGGAAAGATTCACTGGAGACGGAAATAAAAAAAATCTGGATTTTGTAAACATGGTTGCTGCGATTGGGAATTTTCTTGTCTGGGGAATGGGGCCGCCAAGAGGGGAATGGGGCTGCTAGGCGGTCCTAAATTATATAGTAGCGTCATCCCTGTACCCAAAATTTCATCTCGATAGTGTCCGCCATATTTGTTTTGATTTGGTGAAGCCGGTTCCGGTTTTCAGGGGTACATGATACTTGCAAGTCATAATGTAATTATATTTATGAAAAGGTATAGTTTAAATGAAGTAAATTAATACATAAACCGATTATGAAGATCAATAAGGAATATCACTTAAAAATTCACCAAAGGCAAACCGTAATATTTACGTATCCATAACCGCCTTTGACTTTTAATTACGTTTGGAGATAAACTTCCTGTGTTAACAAAATCAATATTTTTCGTTTGCAAATTCTCAAAATGTTTGAACAAACCATTAAATAAATACAGGTACAGTTATTCTTCTAATTATAAGTGAATAAAGCATCATGTATTCCATTTGATTCAGTTCACAAGGTTAAGTTAACTCTTGGCGTCTCCAGACATTTTTGGACAGAACATGTTCTTTAAAATTTATGTGCGTTCTTTACACACGAACTAGATTTATTCTGAATCTTTTCCTCTGAGAAAGGGGGGTGTGTTTTATACACCAATGCGTTTAATACACACCAAAATTCGGTAGTTACAAGGTTCAACAACGATTTTACATGTAGGTCAGAATTAAAAGTTGACACTTTTTTCCCAGTTTGTGGTCCAAGTAAAATTCTTAATCAGCAAAAGTAAAACAGGGCCTTAGGTATTCAATGGACATAAAATTTAATTATCATGTCTCATATGTCATTTCAGTTGTTTATAAGTATAAGTAGTACATTGTAAGTGAGTATTTAAGTGTGTAAATTAGGTTGAAAAAAGTTCATCGGGTGTTTATAATAGAATACAGGGTTTATTCTAGGATTTTGAAAGCTTTAGTCACTTTTGCAGAGCGCGACAGTCATTCTTCAAAGCTCTATGTTTTAAAGATAAAGACTTTTATAGTACAAAAGATATATATGTATATCATAGGAACATTTCAGATCATGTAACTTTTGAGATCTTTGAGCTCCTTCTAATAATTAGTTTTTATTTGAACATCAACTTTTGATAATGAAATTAATTGGGAATATAAATCCAATTATAGTAATTTTTTACAGGTGAAAACAAGTACAAGTATCCCCTCCCCCTTTTCCTTGATGCTCTTGTCGTATGCTGTGTATCATAGCAACGTACGATTTAAAGTCTTCTGCTTTGGTGTTGAGCTTATGCAAGCAATTCTTTGGAATAAAATTTTATGTTTATCATCAGAGGTTATATTTACATCCAAAATTTAGTTTGAATTCTCTTCAATGGCAAAATGCAAGTTGAGAGGAAATCACGAAGAAGTTGTAATTTTGAACAAAGTCGGAAACGACTATGTACTGATATTTCAATCAAAATAAAATTGGAAAGGCTGCATAAAGCAACAGATTTTGCTGGAAATTAATTTAACTCAAATTGGGACTGAGACAAACTTAAAAAACATTGGTCTTATATATATTGGGAGTAATTTATTTGTATCTTGTAAGCCATTTATATACTAGTATGCACATGCGCAATCGGAATGTTGTGGATAGAAACGAAAGTAGGACCGGCAAAATACCTATTCTGTTGAAATTAAAACTTTAACTTTAAATGATAACTTGAAATATTATCATGTCATGGCTTCCTGGTAATTAAATTATATTTAATGATTGTACCTGATTGGTGATTTGATAACTACATGTACTGTATGGTTAATTACCTGTATAATTATCAGATTAGCAATTTACCTGTAACAACATCACCTTTGTAATTAATTAATTGGCTTGGGGTTGTAAACTTGTCATAAATATGACACTGAATATAATATCTTAATATTTTAAGGAGAGAAAGTTTACAATGACAAATTTTAAGTGACGAAAGTGGTTCAGAAAACTTTCGTCATTTTGAAAACTGTTTGGTAAAATACGAAAGTGACGAGCGCTAGAAAAATCACTGGAATAGATGGGGATGACTAACAGTCAGGGGTCACCTTTATATAAGTAATTTCATTTTACTTGTAAGTGTAATCACTGATTACCTACAGGGCTTTCAACACTTTTAAAAGTAGGAGGCTGTCAAGAAAAGTAGGCAGAGAACGTCGAGCGAAGCGGGGCGATAAAAATGTTAGGCTGTGGGTCTGGGGGACCCCTAGGCCCCCAGAAGTCAAACGGTCAATGGCCCAAAATCCTGCATTCTTGAAGTTTCCTGGCACATACTTTTAATTCCTGAAACTCCCATTTTTCATACAAAATTTTTTTTTAAGACTCTTTTCCATATCAAAATATATATAAATTGAATGTTTAGAATAAATATTACATGTATGTTACTTTAAATATTGATGACGTAATAATAGATTTTCTCATGCCATTCATTACAAAAATGTAGCTGGTATTGGCTATGATATATAGCATATCATTGATATGAACATGATGAAGAAAGGATAAACTTTCTTCCGCATCTTAATATTTTTTCTAAAGTAGAATAGTTCATAGACTGTGTATACCGACTTTTGAATAAATATTACTTGACTTGACAGTTGCCAATTCATGTATATAGATTAGTGGTTTCCATGTACAAAACAAGTATTTGGAACTATATATGTACAACTCTAGATAAAGGGATAGTAGCAATAGCTAGTTGTGTTACATAAACCTTTTAACTATGTAACATCTTAATTCCACAATGAGGTACTATGAGATCGTAAGTAACAGTCCCAAACGGCAAAATAATTGTATTCCAACTGTCAATTGAGTCTAACTGCCATTGTGACATGACTAAACAAAAGTCAAAATACATTTTTTGTGTAAGCGTTATATGCTGACATCACGGGAATACGTGAAAAATCGACTTATCTTCTCTCTGGTCTAAGGAATTTCAATAAATAAATTATTATTATCCTTTACTGTAAAATGCAAAAAAGTTTCTTAAACGTTAAATAGACCGGAAAAGTTCAATAGATCGGGAAAAGCCATGCGACCTTAGATTGTCTTGTCACAGGTATTTGTTACCGTAATTATATTATCAATGTATGGTCGACTGAAACATCCCTTGTTTGCATTTTTAGCTCACCTGGCTATGCCAGGGTAAGCTATTGCCATCACTTGGCGTCCGTCCGTCGTTAGCTCACTTTCAAAAATCTTCTCCTCTGAAACCACAGGGTCAAATGGAACCAAACTTAAACTGAATCATCAGTAGGGTATCTAGTTTCAAATTTGTTATTTTGTATGTCTTAGGTCACACAACATGGCTACCGTTACTTAAAATAGAACATAGGGGTAAATTACAGTTTTTGGCAAATAACTCAAAAACCGTTACAGATATCAAAAATCTGAAATGAGAAAAAATGATCAGCATGAGAAGATCTACCCATGACGAAATTTTGAAGAAAATCTGATGACCCATCTAAGAGTTATTGCCCTTTTTCCGTAAAATTTTCAAAATTTTTTTTTATTAAAAAAACTATAACAGATAGAGGTTAAGTTTAAATTGCAAAAATGTTCAGCATGTAAAGATCTACCCACATGGATATTTTGAAGAAAATCCAAGTACCTAAAAACGAGTTGTGGTCCTATATTGGTCAAATTTTTCTTGATTTTTTACTTTTTGTCCTATATTTCAAAGACGCTTTGAGATAAAGGTCAAGTTTAAATTGCAAAAATGTTCAGCATGTTAAGGACTATATTTTATTGAACACATTCAAGTTTTCTGACAGCTTCCAAGATGGCCGCCAGCGGGGAACTTAGTTTACTGTTTGACCTAATGGGATAATTCATACGGAGAACTTCTTCTTGAGAACCACTGAATGGATTTGAACCAAACTGGGCATGAATGATGCTTATGAGGTGCTGACCAAATGTTGTTACTTTGGTGCCGATCCATCATCCAACATGGCCGCCAGCGGGGATCTTAATTTTAACATTGGACCCTATGGGAAAATGCATACAAAGAACTTCTACTTTAGAACCACTGAATGGATTTGAACAAAACTTGGCATGAATGATGTTTATGAGGTGCTGACCAAGTGTTATTACTTTGGTGCTAATCTGTCATCTTACATGACCGACAGCATTGGACCCTATGGGAGATGCACACAAAGGTCTTCTAGAGAACTGCTGAATGGATTTAAATCAAACATGACATGAATGATGCCTGTCAGGTGCTGACCAAGTGTCACCAGCTGTGAACTTAATTTAACAAAAGATCTTCTTCTAGAGAACTGCTTAATAGATTTAATCCAAACTTT
>MJUU01021060.1:48774-96045 GCA_002080025.1 Modiolus philippinarum | reverse complement strand
GCAAACCTGAAAATAGCTTACACGATACAACTCATCATCATGAAGCTTTACACCAAATATCAAATCATTCCCAGTTGTAAAGGCCAAGAAAACTTTGACAAAAATTTTCATCCATAGAGTGGTACAATAAAAAGTTTAAGTATCGGCAAACAGGAAATAGTGGCATGGTAAACCTGAAAATAGCATACACAATACAACTAATCATCATGAAGCTTTAGACCAGATATGAAATCATTCCCATCTGTAGAAGCCGAGAAAACTTTGACGAAAATTTTTCATCCATAGAGTGGTTTAATAAAAAGTTAAAGTATCGGCAAGTAGGAAGTAACCTGAAAAATGCTTACATGGTACAAATCATCATCATGAAGCTTTAGACCAGATATGAAATCATTCCCATCTGTAGAAGCCCAGAAAACTTTGACGAACATTTTTCATCCATAGAGTGGTTTAATAAAAAGTTAAAGTATCGGCAAATAGGAAGTAACCTGAAAAATACTTACATGGTACAAATTATCATCATAAAGCTTCAGACCAAATATGAAATCATTCCCATCAATAGAAGCCCAGAAAACTTTGACGAAAAATTTCCATCCATAGAGTCGTATAATAAAAAGTTAAAGTATCGGCAAACAGGAAGTAGTGGCATGGCAAACCTGAAAATTGCTTACACGGTACAACTCATCATCATAAAGCTTCAGACCAGATATGAAATCATTCCCATCTGTAGAAACCCAGAAAAATTTGACGAAAATTTTTCATCCATAGAGTGGTATAATATAAAGTTAAAGTATCGGCAAACAGGAAGTAGTGGCACAGCAAACCTGAAAATTGCTTACACGGTACAACTCATCATCTTAAAGCTTCATAAAAAATATGAAATCATTCCCGCGTGTAGAAGCCCAGAAAACTTTGACGAAAAATTTTCATCCATAGAGTGGTATAATAAAAAGTTAAAGTATCGGCAAACAGGAAGTAGTGACATGGCAAACCTGAAAATTGCTTACACGATACAACTCATCATCATAAAGCTTCAGACCAAATATGAAATCATTCCCACATGTAGAAGCCCAGAAAAATTTGACGAAAAATTTTTATCCATAGAGTGGTTTAATATACAGTTAAAGTATCGGCAAACAGGAAGTAGTGGCATGGCAAACCTGAAAATTTCTTACACGGTACAACTCATCATCATAAAGCTTTAGACCAAATATGAAATCATTCCCACTTGTCAAAGCCCAGAAAACTTCGACCAAAAAAATTGTTGACGGACAGACGGACGACAGACGGACGGACAGACGGACGGACGGACAAAGTGAAAACTATAGGACACCCGCATCTCGATGCGGGGCCCTAATTTATGATAATATAACCCTTAAAGCAAAACGCTTTCCAGGTCAAGTCAGCATCAATCATATATAAGAACTAAAATTGAGTAAAGCAAATAGTGATCTTATAATTGCCCTTGTCTGGATCTGACTATTTTCATTGACCCGGATAAAATAAAAACCACAATTCTCTATAAAAAATCATCCATTACTTATTTCCAATTTCATAACGGCGGCATTCCTGTGGCTGCATGTTTCACTCTAAATTATTTTAATTAACAAAACCTTATATTGCAAAATTGACAACAAGCTTACGGGAAGATTTTTAGAAGATATGATAAATAAATTTGAAAGGCTCGCGAAAAGCTTATCACATCCTCGTTTTTACCAAAATATTGCTTAAAATGCCAGAACTGATGAAAGAAATCCAGAAAAATTGGGACGTTATCTATATTATAGTAAGTGAGAACCGAACCGTCAATCCAAAAGCGAACAATCCAAGGACAATGGCAACCCCAGAAACAAAAAAGAGAAAAAAAGAGACACAACACGGGTACGGCACAGAAAAGAAAAATGTAATATTATGTAAGCAATAAAACTATAGGGATATAAGCCGGATATTCTGAATGAATTCATTTAACGCGATTTGAGTTTCGAAGACCTTAACAATTTAAAAGTGTACTGGCCTCTCAGTGATCCTGGCGACTTTTTCTGAAATACATGATGATTCTACACCAAAACCATAGGGGTGTTTTGAGTATTTATTTTTTTATTTCCTTATTTTTTTATTTTTTTTTTATTGATTTATTTTTTTTATTTATTTTTTTTTATTATTATTTTTGTGCGACAGTGTTTTCCAACAGGCCCTTGACCAAACGGCAGCTAAGTGACGCGCTCTCTTCGAAAAGTCTTTCAAAAATAAATTTTGTTTCCTCTCTTTATTGTTCAAGATAGGGCTCTTGTAGTTCGTAGTCTACCTGTAATTGGTTTATTCGTATGTTCATGTAACTATAGGAAAACGGGATAGAGGCTTTGATTCCAAAAAAGACCAGTTTAACACTACCACTGTCTAGTGAATGCCAGTTCAAGTCCGACTGTCTCGAAACCTTATCCTCGTTCACTTGGCCTAAAAGGCAATATGAGCTTTTGCCATCACTATGCGTCCGTCGACTGTCGTCCGTCGCCCGTCCGTCAACAATTTATGCAAATTATACAAATTTTGCGTTTTTTTGTCTTTTATTTTCAAAAATCTTCTCCTCTGAAACCACTGTGCCAAATGAAACCAAACTTTGCCTGCATCATTCCCAGGGTATGGTTTCTAAAACTGATGTGGGATTTTTCCGCTGGCCGCTGTTGTTTAAAATAGAACATAGGGGTAAATTGCTATTTTTGGCCAATAACTCGAAAACCGTTAAAGATATCAAATATTTGATGGGGGGTTTGGGGGGGGGTAAATGACCAGCATGGTGAGATCTACCTACCGTCCAGTTTTGAAGGAAATCCGAAAACCCGTGTAGGAGTTATTGCTCCTTTTTGCCGAATTTTCAAAAAATTCATTTTTTAGTCTTTTTATTCAAAATTTATAGAAGGTAGAGGTCAAGTGAAAATTGATAAAATGTTTGCCATGACAGGATCTACAAGCCCTTCAATTTTGAATGAAATTCCGAAACTGATGCAAGAGTTATTGCTCTTTACTCACGAAAATTATACAAATTTTGCATTTTTTGTCATTTATTTTCAAAAATCTTCTCCTTTGAAACCACTGGGCCAAATGAAACCAAACTTTGCCTGAATCATCCCCATAGTATGGCTTCTCAAACTGATGTGGGATTTTTCCGCCGGCCAACCAACATGGCGGTTGTTGCTAAAAATTGAACATAGGGTTAAATTGCTGTTTTGGCCAATAACTCGATTGATTGATTGATTGAATATTGTTTTCGTCTACTGAGCAATATTTCCAATAACTCGAAAACCATTACAGAAATGATCAGCATGATGAGATCTTCTTACCGTGCAATTTTGAAGAAAATCTGAAAACCCATCTCGGAGTTATAGCCCTTTTTCCGTAAAATTTTCAAAATATGTGCATTTTTAGCCGAGTTGCGACGAAGTCGAAATCGGCTTAAAATTTGATGAATGGTGTCTGGGCGTCCGGGCGTCAACTTTTGGTTTCCGCATGATATCTTGAGAACCACATGTCATGTCCAAATGAAACTTTGCACAGACAGGAGTTATGATTAGAGAAAGATCACTATTGATTTTGAGGTTTTTGCGACAAAGGTCAAGGTCACAACTTCTAAAAATAGAACAAAAATTTGACTTATCCGTTTCAACAAAATATCCCAGAACCACATTACATATCCAAATGAAACTTGGCATAGACATGAGTTATGATCAGAGGAGGGGCCCTATTGATTTTGAGGTTCGTGTGACAAAGGTCAAGGTCACAACTTCAAATGTAACAAAATATAAACATTTCATTGAAGCCTTAAATCACAGGTTTGGTATTATTTGATAACAAAAATAGCTAAAAAAGTTTTATTGCTCCTATAAAAGTAGTTTTTATATTTCTTTAAGATGTAACTTCATTTCAAAGTTCTAATTATATTCACCAACACACTTTTTTGGATGACAATAACGTAAAAAAGGATATATTGAAAAGTCAAAATTAAAAAAAGGGAGGTAATAAAAGTAAGGGAGGTAATTAATTAAATATGAAGAAGTATTCAATATTACTAAAAGTCCTTTGCAATGTCCAGTAAAATAAAATCTTAGATGAAAAGAATACATTTGTGTATTCTGATTTTTTTTTGTAAATCATTGATTTCAGCTATACAATAGAATACATTTGTGTATTCTGATTTTTTTTTGTAAGTCATTGATTTCAGCTATACATATTACCTGTATAATTATAAGGGGAACCCCTGCTCATTTTTTTTTAAATGGTGGTCTGAAATGGGTTGTAATGGATAGTGGAGCTTTCAGTTGCCATGGAAACCAAACCAGAACACTAAATCTCAAAAAAAGTGTTCTGCTACATATTTTCTGTAGCATTATAAATAAGATTGTAAGAGGAACCCCTGCCAATTTTTTTTTAAAGGGGGGCTCGGAATGTTTTGATTTCAGCAATACGTATTACCTATATTATAAGGGGAACCCCTCCCCAAATTTCTTTTGAATGGTGGTCTGAAATGGGTTTTAATGGATAGTGGAGATTTCAGTTACTATGGAAATCAAACCAGAACACTAAATCTGAGAAAAACAGTATTGTGCTACATATTTTTCTTCACAATTTTAGAAATATGTATAAATTAGATTATAAGGGGAACCCTTGCCAAATCTTTACTTTGAAAGGGGGACTTGGAATGTTTTGATTTCAGCAATATGTATAAACTTGACTATAAGGGGAACCCCCGCCCAAATTTTTTTTTGAATGCTGGTCTGAAATGGGTTGTAATGGATAGTGGAGCTTTCAGTTACCATGGAAACCAAACCAGAATATTGAATCTTTGAAAAAAAAATCTGCTTCATACCCGTATATTTCTTCAGAAATATGTATAAACTAGATTATAAGGGGAACCCCTGCCATTTTTTTTTGTTTTTGAAAGGGGGCTTGGAATGTTTTAATTTCAGCAATATTTTGTGAAACCTGGATTATAAGGGGAACCCCTGCCCCATTTTTTTGAGAGGTGGTCTGAAATGAGTTGCAATGGATAGTGGAGCATTTGATTGCCATGTATACCAAACTAGAAATATAAATTTTTAGAAAAAATAGGCATTCTGATACATACTTATACAATTTCAGCAATAATAAAAAAGCTTAATTTTAAGGGGAACCCCTGCCCAAAGTTTTTTTTATTATTATTTTTTTTTTTTTTGGAAAGGGACATGGAATGTTTTGACTTCATGCAGTTATCTGCAGTATGTATCACCTAGATTATAACATCTGCCAAATTTTGAGTCAATTTAGGACAAAGTCAAACATCCTAAAAAGTTCCATTATAAATCTCTGATTGAAATAAGAATTTATATGCTTATATGCAACTATTTGCCTATCCGATGATGTACTTATGAAAATAACAAATGTTCGCAACTCGGCTTTCGCACCTTTGGTGCGTTTTCTGATTTTTTAATTTTTTATTTCATAAAGTGTAACAGATAGAGGTCAAGTGTGAATTGAAAAATGTTCAGCTTATCAGGATCTACCCACCCTGAAATTTTGAAAAAAAAATCCAAAAACCTTTGAAGGAGTTCTTGCTCTTTTTGCACAAAATTTTCAAAATCTTCGTCTTTTATTTCCAAAACTTTAGAAAAGGAAGGTTAAGTGTATATTGATTAAATGTTTGCCATGCTGTAGCGTCTTCAAAACTGGTGTTGAAAATTAGTCGTTTACCACCATTTTCAAAATGGCCACCAAAAAAGGCGGGAAAATTCAACATTGTCCGATTTCAATGAAATTTGGTTTCCAGTTAGATATTGATGTTGCGATTCAAAAGCAGTGTTGAAAATTATTTTTTTGACCGCCATTTTCAAAATGGCCGCCACAAAAGGCGAGAAAATTAGACATTGGCTGATTTCAATAAAATTTGGTTTCCAAATAGATATTGATGTTGCAACTTCAAAACCGATGTTGAAAACTGTTCGTTGACCGCAATTTACAAAATGATGTATCGACATCAAAACTGGTGTCGAAAGTGGTCCTTAGCAAGAACTTTTTTTGTCAAAAAGACCCAACAAAGAAATATAGTAAAACATGATCAGACTTCATATACAGTTCAAGATATTGGTGGTGTTCTAGCTACCAAAGTTTTAGAGAGTGAAGATCAACAGTATAAAAAGCCAGGTGAGCGATACAGGTTCCTGGGAGCATCTGGTTTCTTTGAATAATGATTATTGTGGCTTTCTCTGGAGGATTGTGCTTGTTATTTAAATTTCCAGTCATTGTGGGTGTTTCCTGTTGTCTTTTTTGCTTGTAATTTGCATGGTGTGTAGTTCTTGTTGTATGCATTATTCATTACTTTGATACAACTTACACAAGATATGACGTCCATAAATAGTGCGCTACAACAACCAAAATTCAACAACACAACATACTTTTCGCCGAAGAAACATTGTAATCAAAGCCATTTGACGCTTATATACCAAAAAAAATACTATGATTGTATCTTTTATATGAACGTGATTTAACTTTAATTTAGTTCTTTAATATACCTCGTGTAATTTCCTTTTCATTTTGTTAAGGCACCACTCCACAGTTCCTATTTTCATTTTTGAAAATCAAATCGAAAGTTTGTATGGAACTGCAAAAGCAACTGCAGGGTCGAAAAAAATTTTCTTTTCCACAAACCGTGATCATATAGACTGTTATTTGGGTAAGAAATATACTTACAAAACGATGTTGACTTAACCTTTATTTTTTTTTTGCGCACTACTTGCATTTTACGAAATTTCAAAATCGTAGTAAAACGATCTAAATGAAATGGCCGTCGTATTCCACTTCAACTTTCAATCGATACCCATATAGCAGTTTCAATCGACACCTTTACAAAGATTGTCCTATAATACCATTTTAATCATTCGAAACCGCTCTACATTATCTGCACCACTGGCTTTTAAATTCACACAGATAACAAAGACTGATACTAAAACTTTTGCCGCATCGACCGTAGGAAAATTGACTCTTGACACCAATAGTTCGTTTACACAGAGCATTTATTCAACTTCAATTCAAAATGCTTAGTTTGTTCAGTCATAATTCTAATGCATCAGTCTTCCTACACTGACAAGGGTATATTCGCTGCTAGATAATTTTAAACACATTAATGACTCCCACAAAAATGAAAGTATAAGGATGAGGAATGATGCACACGGACGTTGCATGATAAAATAATACAACCACAAAACATTTTGCAAAAGAAAGTAAACTCATCTATGGGGGGGGGGGGGGGGGNACAAAATATTTTTCAAAAAACTCATCTAAGGGGGGGGGAGGAGGTGACATGCTTTTTGGGGAATGGAAAAAATGGGTAAGAAATTTATAGAAACGGGAAAAGGATGAAAGAAATAGGGAATTAGGAAAAACAAAAAGTGGGAAATGGGATAAAAACGATAAAAAATAGTTTTGGAATTTTTAAACGAGACTCCAAAAATGTTGGAAATGGGGAAAATGTCCAAATAATGTTGGAGATGGGAGAACAGACATCCCGTGTCACCCCACCACCATCTATATACTCTATAAATAACACTTTGTGCAATAAGTAATCCATACAAATAACAGTTTAACAAGTGATGCTATACTCACATTTATGTTTGCCTTAAGTATCAATTCGGAACTTCATAAGACTTTCGGCTGCTAGTATATTACGAACCAAAATTATATTGTGATAAAACACAACAAGTCGTATCATGAAATGCAACTACTTGATGTGACAGGACATAAAAGAGTTCGTAATTATCAAAAATAAATAAATTTGCAATGCAATGTTGCCATTTATATCATATTATGTAATTTACAATTGTGCTTACGCACGCATGTATAATCTTAATTTGGATGTTTTTACAATACATGATGGGACTAGACAAGACATTCGCTCAGCTAATTTAGGCAGTGCACTTTAAATAACAAAATGTAACATCAAGCTCTCAAGATCCTGTATCCCTTAAGTACCATTACTGTCGACAATTTATCCGGTGGCTTCCGCCTGCTTTGTCTTTTTGCTTCATGCTCTCTGGATTTTGACAATTCTGTACGGTAATTTTGTTATAACTACCATTCGATATGTAAACTGTGTGGTTATATATGGTCAATGAAAGGATATAGAGTAAATGCACATAAGACAACATCTGTACAAATACATTGTAAGAACAAGCAAAAGGAGAACGCTTTTATTGTTGTTCTTCATCTTGGAGTTACCATGAGACATTCAACAATGAGCTTCGCTCATACTTCATAGTAAGTTCAAGACGGCCCCTAATTCTAGCCTACCTCTTGACTATACAAATGCGTCTTTGTATTATTTTTTCTATCCTTTTTAGCTCACCTGGCCTTAAAGGCCGTGTGAGCCATTGCCATCACTTGGCGTCCGTCGGCGTCCGTCGTCCGTCTGTCCGTCGTAAGCTTTTTCAAAAATCTTCTCCTCTGAAACCGCTATGCCAATTTTAAACAAACTTGGTCTGAATCATCACCAGGGTTTCTAGATTCAAAATTGTGTACGATTAGTCCGAGGACCAAACAACATGGCTGCTGTTACTAAAAATAGCACATAGGGGGTAAATTGCTGTTTTTGGCAAATAACTCAAAAACCATTACAGATATCAAAAATTTGACGAGGTAAAAGTAATCAGCATGACAAGATCTACCTGCTCTGCAATTTTGAAGAAAATCCGAACACCCGTCTTAGAGTTATTGCCCTTTTTCCGTGAAAATTTTGAAATTTTGATATTCTTTATTTTTTATCGCAAAAACTATAACAGATAGAGGTCAACTTTAAATTGCAAATATGTTCAGCATATCAAGATCTACCCACCTTGAAATTTTGAAGACAATCTGACTACCAATATAGGAGTTTTTGCTCTTTATTGGTCAAATTTAAGAAATTTGATACTTTTTGTCATCAATTTAAAAAATCTTCTCCTCAGAAGCCACTGGGCCAATTTAAATCAAACTTGACCTGAATCATCACCAGGGTAAACAGTTTCAAAATTGTGTTCGATAAGTCAAAAAACCAAGCATCATGGCTGCTGTTACTTAAAAATAGAACAAAGGGGTAAATTGCTTTTTTTGCAAATTGCAAATAACTCGAAAACCGTTACAGATATCAAAAATCTGATTGGAATTGAAAATAATCAGCATGTTAAGATCTACCTGCCCTGCAATTTTAAAGAAAATCCGAAAATTTTTGTAGGAGTTGTTGCCCTTTTTCATGGAATTTTCAAATTTTCATATTTTGTCGTCTTTTATATCCATAAATAAAGAAGATGAAGGTTAAGTGTAAATTTATTAAAATGTTTTCCATGCTATGGCAACTTGTAAACTGGTGTAAAAAATTGTTCGTTGACCGCCATTTTCAAAATGGCCGCCAAAAATAGGCGGGAAAATTCAACATTATCCGATTTCAATAAAATTTGGTTTCCAAATAGATAATAGACCACCATTTTCAAAATGGCTTCCAAAAAAAGGCGGGAAAATTCAACATTGTCAGAATTCAATGAAATTTGGTGTCCAAGTATATATTGATGTTGCGACTTCAAAACGGATACAGAAAATTGTTCGTTGACCGCCATTTTCAAAATGGCCGCCAAAAAAGGCGGGAAATTCAACATTGTCCAATTTTAATGGAATTTGTTTTCCAAATAGGCTTTGATGTTGCAAATTCAATTAAAATAATTGTTAAAAATTGTTCCTTGACCGCCATTTTCAAAATGGCCGCCAAAAAAGGCGGGAAATTCAACATTGTCCAATTTTAATGGAATTTGTTTTCCAAATAGGCTTTGATGTCGCAAATTCAATTAAAATAATTGTTAAAAATTGTTCCTTGACCGCCATTTTCAAAATGGCTTCCATAAAAGGCTGGAAAATTCAACATTGTCCAATTTCAATGGAATTTGGTTTCCAAATGGGTATTGATGTCGCAAATTCAAACCAATGTTAAAAATTGTTCGTTCACCGCCATTTCAAATTGGCAACCAATAAAGGCGGGAAAATTCATCATTGTCTGATTTCAATGAAATTTGGTTTCCAAGTGGATATTGATGTTGTGAATTCAAAACTGATGTTAAGAATTGTTCCCTGACCGCCATTTTAAAATGGCTGCCAAAAAGGTGGGAAAATTCAACATTATCTGATTTCAATGAAATTTGGTGTCCAAGTGGATATTGATGTTGGGACTATAACAGTTGGTTGAAAATTGTTTGTTGACTGCCATTTTCAAAATGGCAACCAAAAAGGCGGGAAAATTCAACATTTTCCTATTTCAATGAAATTTGGTTTCCATATAAATATTGATGTGGTTACTTAAAAAATATGGTTCTAAAAATTGTTGTTGACCACCATTTACAAAATTATGTCTTAACTTCAAAACTGGTGTTTAACTCACTTTTTCAAAAAATAAAATAAAGTTGACATGTCAACGATCGTTTTTTTTTATGTTTACAGGCTTTGAAAATCAGGTCAAATTCAATAATTTACAGCAATATTTACAAAGAATATATAGGGAACTCTGAGAACATGCTAATTGTTCAGCTTTGATATGAAATAAATATCAGACAACTTTCTTTTATTTTTTGATATTTCAGTGATATACTTTTCAGCTATGTCAGCTATCTGCTGAGATGAAAAGATTTATATGTCACAATTAAAGATATTTTATATAGTTATGAAAAAGGTAATATCTCTAGGAAAAGTTTTAACTTGGATTAACTTGTGTTCAATCTTATTTGCTTTTTTGTGCGAATAAAATACACTTAAACTTTACAAAATTACGGGGAAAGGGAGCTAATTCGCTGGAAAGTGAATGATATTTATTTGTCAATTTATTTGACGTCACAATGAAAACGCTGGGAAAAGAACATTCTGGCTTGACAATCAATACGAAACCACATACGACTCGAGTTTTGCATTCTGTTCCATTCGAATGTGCCGTGTATTAGTTTCGCTCTACCTTAAAATAAACCCACAAGTGCTATGTGACTTTGAAGATCTTTGAAATGTCATCACTTTACTAGACAGGAAGTTGTAGGTTGTACATAACTGACCAGAAGCAAACACTTTCTTAACATTAACAAATAAAGGATTATATGGATTAAATGTTCATGACACAGTGTCTACAAATACAGGTAAAACAACGTTTTAATTGTTGTTCTTCATGTTGAAGTCACCATGAGGGTTGTACATATCCACACCCCACAACCCCATCACACATACACACACACACACACAAATGAATAAATAAACAAAATGCTAAAATTTGTTTGATATTCTATTCCTATAAGATATTCTCTCAAGAACAAGTACACCATAACTGAAACATATAGAAAGCATCCATCTCTTGCACATGGAATCTTTTTTTATGGACTTTTTATATAAATGTCATTTGACATTCTAATATTGTGATATAACGACAAAAGTTTTTTTTTTTTGTTAATATCTGCGATGTATTATTATAACAGAAAGAATAACCGAATTTTCACATTTTACAAAATTTAATAATCGCTGATAAAACAAACATTATAATCCTTCATTTCTTCATTGTATAGTTTGTCAAATCTTTCATTCTGTTCTACCGTAAACCAGTTCTTCCAATCACCGATGACACCTTAAATAGAAAACAACGAGAGTTTTTAATAAATTTCATTTGACATTTTTGTATACCTCGATTTTATCATCTAAAAACTGCCTTACCAGACACCTTTTTCTCACATTTGAGACAAGCCAGTACCTATTTTTAGCCCTTTGCGATACCCTTGTCTCAACCCACGGGTGAGATAAGAATTTCACGTGAGGAAATACATTATAACGTAATCGACGTCATAGTAAGTTGCTTACACATGGCGGACGCCAACTGTAGTCTTGTTGTAAAGAATATGAAAAAGAAAGGAAATGGGGTAAATGTCAAGGAGACAACATCCCATATCCAGGTTAAAACGACAAAAAACAAAATATCTAGGGGTCACCATATGGTCTTCAACACAGTGAGGAACCTCAACTTGTATTTTACTTATCAATGTGAGAAAAACAATCAAACACCGTTGAAAGTGCAAGATTTAGAAATCTCAGACACCCTCGGGTAAAATTTAAATGGTTCTCTGACTCGGCAACCTTGTCAGAGAAATATTGAAATCTTACTCTTGGGCTGATCTAGCATTTTCAATGGTGTTAGATTGTATTATTCTCATTTTTGAGACAGAACAGTTCCTATTTTTAGCGGTGTGAGATTTCCTTTTGTCGCTTTTGAGACAGGACAGTTCCTATTTTTAGCGATGTGAGATCTTCTTGTCTTGTACCCCCCCCCCCCCCCCCCCCNCCCTCCCCCTCCGGCCGGTACAAGACAGAATTTACCAAGCAATTGGTCATTGACGTCGCTTAGGAAAGTCGGATGTCAAGTACGACTTGATGTAAATAAATCGTAGTTTGTGATTACAAAAGTGAGAAAATAAATCAAAAACCGTTGAAAATGCAAGATTTAGAAATCTCAGACACCCTCGGGTAAGATTTCAATGATTCTCTGACTCGGCAAGCCATGTCAGAGAAATATTGAAATCTTACCCTTGGGTGTCTGAGATTTCTTGATCTTGCCTTTTCATCGGTGTTAGATTCATATAGTCTTTTAAAAGTTCTGGTTAGAATCTAGTTCACTTAACGTTCGGTTAGACCAATTCCACTTTAAGAAGTTTGTTAACGATCATAATAATAATAGCTAATTCAAAATGCTGTATCTAACACTGAAATGTAGTCAGAAGATTTTTTTAAACCATAAAAATGAGGTTTCTTAAATACCCTAATACATTTAATTTTCTTCCCTTAGTAACCTCAGATAGATGTCGTTGCTAGGTGTTTTAATGTTATCTGACGATGCTTTTTGGCTTGGGTTCGTTTTTGGTCCGTCCATGTTCTTTCCAGGTTGCTAATATCGTTTTGATGTCATACATAGACTTTACATATTATCAAATCACAGGAAAAACTCAATATTTCATTGTATTGTAGCTGTCGACATGAAAAAAAAATAAAATAAATATAAAATTAAAAATGTGTGGATCGCATTGCAAGGTAATACCAAATCTCCTATCGGTAAAATAAGGCTTTGTTACACTAGCTTAAATTGTTTTATAAGATTTCGGAGTCTTAAGTTCCATCATTCTATAAAAAGTCAGTGGACTAAAACCAAACTAAAACTTAATCTGTTACTTATGTAGGTAGACTCACATGCCATATATCAGATCAATACCCGCAATGATTTAGAAAAAGTTATGAAAACTGTTATTTTTCCAAATTTTCTAAGTCCAAGGCCTATTTCTCACTCACAAAATTAGTGGACCGGAACCAAACATAATCGATAACTCATAATGGAAGACTCATATATCAAATATCAGCAACTTTTTAGACAAAAGTGCGGAAAATTGATAATTTACCAAATTTTCTATGTCAAATGCCTACAACTCCCTCACGAATTAGTGGTCCAGAACTTAAGCCGTAATTCAAAGAGGTAGACTCCCATACAAAATATCAAGAACGATTCCTGCGCCAGTTTAGAAAAAAGGTATACCTGACTGTCGGACAGATGGACGGACCGAGCGCAAATCTAAAGTACCCCTCCAGTATCGCCGGTTAGGGACTACAAAGAACTTAATAAAATTCATAGTAACTTTGGTATTTTCTTATTTTATAGGTTCGTCAACCGATGTTTGTATTGATACGCCATATTTATTTCTATTGTTAATAAAAAGAGTGTATTTTATAGTCAGGCAAAATATACTCTTAAAACAATATTTAGGGCAACCTCACAAAAAGTTGAAATGATTTATTGGACTCACACTTGCTCTTATTGTTTATGCAAAACTGTGCATAATGACTTGATACTTTCAAACTCTTGATGTATTACGCAGATGAAATATCAAATTTATAAGCCCAATAGTTAGAATTGTTTTACATGAAAATTTTACCTTGCGTTTTATAGAAATTTACTGTTTTTATCAAAATTCTAACCACAAAAAATCTTTGCATGGCATTCGGTAAATGTCCTTGGTACTAGATTTGGCCTCCTATTTCGATATTTTAGGTAATGAGTACTTCTTTTTGAACAACTTTTGGATTATTGCTTTCCATATTATTTTGATTCTAATGCTGCTGATGAGAAGTTACTCCTTGAAACACGTGCACAGCATAACGAATTTTACTGTTTTCATGCAACTTGGGTATATTTTTGTATTATGGATTTAATGTGTTTGGACTTACCCTTTCTCCACAATGTAGACCGACGTTCAATGTCCAGACTTTCAGTGAAATCGTATTTATTTTCTTTCAAATTTTTAAAACCACATTTATCAACAACATCCTTGATAAAACTGTCTGTATATGATACACTTAAGAACTCGGCCAATTTTGTTGTTGTTTCGACAGGATGCTGCAAAAGACACCGTTTTATGAAGTGAAATTGAAAATTTAAGGGTTTTACATAGAAATGATGAGGGAAATGACTATATGTCGGGATAACTTTAAAAATCTGTAATATGATTTGTTCATACTTTTCATGTTTTTGGAAATCTATTTTTCTTTTACAATAAACAATTAATATTAGAGTCACCGTTGAAATAAGAGAGATAAATTGTGAAACGTCAATTTCTCTATTGATATCTATATGAAATTCTTTTATCAAATTATCTCCCATGCAGAATTTCTTTTTTCTTTTAAATTTCCTTTAAATAAAGAAATGGGTTTACAGCTCGCCTGTTTCAATTATTTTTAAATGGAAGTGATGGAAACGAATATTTTTAATGCTTTGAGCTTTTTTGCATCTTATAATCATGTTTAACTCTCTAAATGTATGACACCGAAATGAACAAATATTGAACAAAAATGAATGAATAATACCACGGAGGCACCTTGATAAATCAATATAAGTGGATTGGCTAGTATGAACCCTGTGAGTACACGGTGAGATAACAATCTTACTTAGTAGTATAATATACATACCCCTCATTTGTTAGCTGTCTTACCATTTTTAAACTTTCAAACGTGACAGGCAAAATGCCTTTGTTACATTTCACGGCATCTTCAAATTCTTTTGTAAAGTTGAACCATCCTCCATACAAAATATCTACGAAAAGTAAGTTGAAATCTATTAACAATTTTCTTTTAAAAAAGAAATGTGATGAATCTACGTTCTTCAAAGACTGTACTAAGCTATACGTTAGGGCTCCCAATTTACATTTGTATAATATCCACCTGTATTTATATTTTAAAGATATAAAAACATTCAGCTGATATATAATTACATGTAGATCCATGTTCACAATTTGGGAAAGAAGTCCGTACAACTTGAAGCATTAGAAAACATAATGATATATAATGCTCTAAATCAGTGAAAAACTGATTAAATACATTACCCCTCCCTTGGATTTTATTTGGAACCTCGCAATATCTACATTTTTGTAAATTTTGTTGAAAACTAAGGAGTATATCCCTCGTGCAAAGTTCTGTCCTTAGCTGATTTTGGCTTTCCGTTTAGATCATATTGGTTATTTGTTCTCTATCAGTTTTTTAACATCCTTGAGTCCATGGTCTTCCAAATATTTAGATTATATCTGCAGTGAAGAGACATAAATTATCGAAATGCGCATATGCAGTAACAAAATTTCACAGTAAGTTCGGTATTAAGTTATTTGTTACCACTGGGTCGATGCCTCTGCTGGTGGACTGTTAGTCCCCGAGGGTATTCACCAGCCAGTAGTCAGTACTTCGGTGCTGACCCGAAGGCCAGTTTTATTTGGAACCTCGCAATATCTAATTTTTTGTAAATTCTGTTGAAAACTAAGGAGTATCTCCCTCATGCAAAGCTATGTCCTTAACTGATTTTGGCTTTCCGTTTAGATCATATTGGTTATTTGTTCTCCATCAGTTTTTGAACATCTTTGAGTCTATGGTCTTCCAAATATTTAGATTTTATCTGCACTAAAGAGACATAAGTTGTCGAAATGCGCATATGCAGTAACACAATTTCACAGTAAGTTCGGTATTTAGTAATTTGGGACAAATATTACAATAAATCGGATAGGTCAGTAGGTCTAACGACATGATTTCAGACAGATTGGTACATTTTTTGTCCACATATTTTCTTTTATTTTTCACGGTGTATAGTTTCCTCGAAACATTTGGCTTTGAAAAATAAAGAAAAATTCAAAATTCAAAACTTTATCAGGATGCTGATACAAAAGTCTCCTAAACGAAATTTTAAAAATCAGAATTCATGTCAAGAAACCAGTTCTATACAAGTCGAGCAACCTTTCTGCGGCGTTTCATTCAGTTCTGAGCACTTGCAATTTTACCACCTTTTTGTCTAATTCCATGGCATTGATCGCCATTTTGAAGTGGTTGAGACCAGAATCCAATTTTCAGTATGTTCAAAAACCTTTCTGTAAAATTTCATCCAATTCTCACTTTCACAATTCTCATCAGCACTTTCAATTTTCCTGCCTTTTTGTGTCGATGGCAACCGATTATTCTTTTAGGAGACTTAATATAAACTCGGGTCTCTTTGTCGTTTTTATGGATTTTTTTCTCTTTTCATATATTTTATTAAAGGATATGGAGTAAATGAACATGAGACCATAACACATATGTTTACTCCAACTGCAATAATTTAAATGAGCTGTATTTTTTTAGCATTGTCTGTTTTAAGGGATACCTAATATACGGAATAATTTTGCTTTTTTGTATAAATTTAATACATGGATAAACTTGGGTATATCCAGGTCTGCCGCTCTAAGTATTACTTTTATAATAATTGACAATATCTTGAAATTTAGATTATAAATAGTCAATGAGAAATTTCATTTGAATATGTAAAATTACCTTCCATTACAAAATGTTCAAAGAAATTATTCCATGTCCAATCATCTGGTGTCCCCCTCTTTCCTTGAAGGAATGTGTATTGTGATACACTCCTATCTTTTGGATTTCTGTTTAAATACACAATTTTGTATTTATTTTCAATATGTTTCTGTGGAAGTAGGTGGTAAGGTAGGTGGGTGTGGAATAATCTCGGATCTCGGAATGTACTTAAAATGTCAAAATCTTCAAATAATTCAAAATTGTTCCCAGCCAATATTCCTTTTGTGTTATATTCAGTTGACCCTGTTATTAACATGGCAATGGTTTCATAATACCAATGTGAACCTGTTAAATACATAAATTGGAAATATTATCATAACACCAATATGAACTTTTCTCTAATTTCTAGCAAATTTAACCAACGCCTGGCCGATGTGATAAAAATATTTCTCGTCACTAGTGAGAGAACAACTCGCGTGGAATTTCCCGCCAAATATATTCGGATTATAATCCTCGGTGTTTTACATTATGTCATTAGAGAAAAATTTTCTACAACTTAAACCCGTTAATTATGAAATTTCTCACATCTTGTTAAATAAATTTTCAAATGTTTAAAAACTTGGCAAGCCTCGTTTTCAAACATTTGCGAAATTTATTTAACGCGATGTGAGAATTATCATAATCAACTTGGTTCTCGTTGTAGAAACTATATTTCTCTAATGATATGTCAAGTTTAAACCGGTTTTGACCCGTTGGATAAATTTTCTTTATTCAACGTATGTTGAATAAAGCCCCGTGCTATTTCCCGCCAAATCTATTCGGAATACAGTACTCGGTGTTTATCATTGATCATTAGAGAAAAAGATTACACCACTTTATCCCGATTATTACCATATTTTATCCACTCTCGATAGTTAATTTTAAAATTTTAAAATCTAACTATCTCTAGTGGATAAAATATGGTAATGAACGGGATCTTGTGGTGTAATCTATATGTATCATTATAACGCCAACTTAACATTTAACGTGGCTGAAATTTGTAATACACAAAAAATATCTGTAGAATTATGAAATTATCTGCTTAATATAAACTTCATAAGTGTCCATTAAGAACTTGTTGTTCAGTTTTCTTTCAATCAGCCTAATGGCTTCAAGGGGGATTTTTACAGTTATCACAGAGTTTCCAATGTTAATTAGCCACTTTATAATTGGCCCCATTTGCTCTTTGTTTATTTCATAACATTTCAGTTTTATTACTCAGTCTGTTTTTGTACATTATTTGATATTTTTCATATTAACAATGAAAAGATATGGAGTAAATGCACATGAGACAAGGCCTCTAAAACTACACTGTAAAACGAAGCAATGGAACAACTCTTTTATTGTTGTTCTTCATCTTGAAGTTAATATTTTGTCATATACATGCATATGACAGTGAAGTGCAGCATTCTAGTATTTCACTACTCTGGCTCATCTTAAATTAAGAAATAGATTATTGCAAGCGGGCTCTATGCAAATTAGAACATGGGCAGACCTTATATTTGTTATATTTTATACCGAGCGATAGCGAGCTTGTAATCATAAATAATATCCCCAATAAATAATGTCCTACAGGATAAAATTGTACAAAAAAAGTATCCCGTGGGATATTATTTCAGTAGTTTATGGACATTATTTCTGTAGAAATAATATCCATCTTGCATATATTTTATCTTATGTTAGGATAAAATATCATATGAAAAAAAATATCCTATAAGATAAAATATACATGAAAAAGTATCCCGTAGGATAAAAAATCTTCACCTGTCTCAATCAATTATATCCTCTAGGATAAAATTTCATGTGAAGATATTATCCCTATTAAATCTTGTTCCTTTAAGGACATGTTTATATGAATACAATTATGGTATTAATTACCTTGATGCTTTATGATAAGAATCACTTCCCAACACAATAATAAAAAAAAAACGGAAAAAAGTATAATAGGTTGATCAAGTACCTAGTTACCAAAAATTCACAGAAAGCTTGAGTTTAAATAAAAAAAAAGCTATACTGAAAATATCTGAAAGTTTTATGATTGTTGAAAACAGGTTATATTACAAGTTAACTGATGGGAAAATATTTTAATTTAACCTATTTTTAAGTACTTGATTATCCTATCAGAAAATGTGCTAGAGGATAAAATTTTACAAAAATTCTTCCTCAATGGAGAAAATTTCACAAGAATTATATCCATATAAGCAACATAATCCCAAAGATTTCTTTTTAGTTTGGTTTCCTAAAGGTCTAAATCTTATTATCTCCCTTTAAAATTTTACTTTTCAAAAGACTATTGTCAATTGATTGTCAATTTATTATGCTGAAAAATAAAATATGAACCACTATGTTTGGTTTTCATATTTTCTAATTTTTTCTCAATATAATTTGCCAATTAGTTGTATGAAATGTTTTACAGAAAAAAAAATTATATATAAATTTGGTGTAATGACATATTCTAAAGAACATGGTGGCATTTTTCTGTAGAAATAAAAACTTACCACAAGTTTTTGTCTTGTCCATAAAGGTATCCTATGGATAGAATTTCAATGTATTTTTTGCCCTGTAGGATAATATATTTGCTACGAACATTTTATCCTTTTCATAAAATATTATCCTCCTGGAGGAAAATGTTTCGTGAAGAGGAAAAAATATCGTGAAAAATTTTATGCAGTAGGATAAAAAATCTACTTAAATTCTATTCATGGGATACTTTTTCAGGTAGGAACTAATATATTGTTACAAGCTAGAGCTAAACTGCATAAAAACACACATAAATGTACATATAGAAATCTATACTAGTTGTTTTATTAGTACAAGTGGCTCATAAGCTCATGAATTAGTACAAATAATCTGTTATAAAATATGTATAATACGGCTAGCAAGGTTTAAGGCTGAGCTGGCTGTATTTCTGATTTATATGACTGCTTAGTTATGCTATTTTTGAAGCCAAAAACAAAAAAAAAGAAAGAAAAGAAAATCAATAAAACCAATATTTATAATTTTATTAACGTTATAAAACTAAAAAAAATCATAGTTTGATCGATGAACTTGATATGCAACATAACAACAACACATTCGTTGCTAGGTTACGGTTAAGTCAATTTCAGTTCCGAGTTTTAACTTAAGTAACTGTTGTAAATTTCAATTATTGTCATAATTTGATGTGAAATTTTTGGTGATTCATTATTTAAAACTTTATTTACACAAAATAAAATGAATATTGATCGAATGAAATGTGAAATTGTACATAACGAATGTCCCTTTGTAACAAATATACGTATGTGCTGAAAAATATTGTTGGAATTAGAACATAGCTTTGTTTCCAAAGCGAAAGAAGAGGGTCATATTAGAATCATGATTAACTCTGTTTGAAACATAAATTCTCTTACCTGATTTCATTGATGAACACAGGATTATATTTGTTTCCCTCGAGTCGAAGTTCTTCACATCCCGAAAAAATTTATCTGCATCTGTCAGTATTGGTTTGGATCCTGGAAATGTTGAGTCGCCATGCTTTATGAACTTGAACACAGGTGCCATTTCCCTACAATATTTTTTTTCATATGGTGTGATCAGTTTATTGTAGTGTTGAAAACCCTCTTCATCGATTCATATTTTATGTGTTATAAATAAGATATTTGAAAAAAAAAGTCAAGACATTTCGCTCCAGTCAGAACTGGACCTACTAATGAAAAATACTTTGATAACCTAACCTAGTGTAGAACGACCCAATTTTCAGTGTACAGGACTTAAATACGAAGTACAATTTTGGGCACTGCTAAACTCAGAATCACACTGATAACATTGTTCCGACTGAACTGTAAATTCAACGAATGCGTTTTTCCGAGAATAAATCTCGAAAAAGGAAGATTTGACTTTTTTTATATTAGCCTATAAAGGGAGCAAATACAATTTTAGAGTATTTGATTTAAATAAAAGTATAGATTTTGGCGAAAATGAAATATAAAGTGTGTTAAGGAAATCACTTTGAATATATGAACTAAGAAATAAGGGTTACCGATCAAATTTTTGAAAAAGGATGAAATATTATTTTCCCCTTATTATTTCTTTAAAATTATTTCCCTTTAATAAAGAAGAGTCTTGTGATATGCACACTCGCAACATAAATGATGCAGATTACTGCCCGAGAAAAACAATGAAATGACAAAAGACAAACAAAGACAATGATAGGAACTCGGGGATAGCCGGACTTTGTATCGGCACTAGCAAGAGCTAACGGTAGGGTTCAACCGGTTTATGGGTACCCAAACCTCCCCTTTCTCTATCCCGTTTCCCTATAGCATAATAAACATACAAATAAAACCCAATAAAAACTCCAAGACCACAATCCTGAGAAGGAAAGAATAAGACAAAACGTAATTCAGAAAGATGGATCAAGTAGTGCTCGCCGCTCAACTGAATTAACTATTTAAAATTATTTTTACAACATTTTAATGGCAAATTTTAATCAGATCCGCAAGATTGATGCGTTTTACTAAACACCCGAAACACCTTCAGCTTTTAGAGAACAAGGAACTAGCAGTAGAATCTAATGAAAAGTCAAACTATCTGGAGCTTTGCAATGGAGAAATACTCCGCAAGTATATACGATATAAATATCCACGACAATTCCTGCTTCACCGCCTCGAAGCGAACGTCGCCCGTACATTACTATTAAGATTCATTTGTCTCTAAGTGTTTTTTACATACATTTCGACATTCTTTGTTCTGTATGTACTTAATTAATTTTCATTTCATATATTTAATCCCCGAGTGTATTCACCAGCCCAGTAGTCAGTACTTCGGTATTGACTTGAAAGGCGGTTCAATTTGGAACCTTGCAATATCTAAATTTGTGCAAATTTTGTTGAAAACTAAAGAGTGTCTCCTTCATGCAAAAATCTGTCCTAGGCTAATTTTGGCTTAACATTTAGATCATATTGGTTTTTGTTCTCTATCAGTTTTTTAACATCTTTGAGTTTATGGTCTTCCAAACGTTTAGATTTTATCTGCACTGAAGAGACATAAGTTGTCGAAATGCGCATATGCAGAATATGAATTCACTGTAACTTCGGTATGTAGTGAATTGTTACCACTGGGCTGATGCCTCTGCTGGTGGACTGTTAGTCCCCGAGGGTATTCACCAGCCCAGTAGTCAGTACTTCGGTATTGACCCGGAAGCCGATTCTATTTTGAACCTTGCAATACCTAAATTTGTGCAAATTTTGTTGAAAACTAAGGAGTATCTCCCTCATGCAAAGATCTGTCCTTGGTTGATTTTGGCTTTAAATTTAGATCTTATTGTTGTTTTGTTCTTTATCAGATTTTTAACATCTTTGAGTTTATGGTTTTCCAAACATTTACATTTTATCTGCACTGAAGAGACATAAGTTGTCGAAATGCGCATATGCAAAATAAATTCACAGTATCTTCGGTATTTAGTTATTTGATTAAATAGCTTCCTGTTTGATATTAAAAGCATCCCTAAATCAATAAATGTGTCGAAAGCTCAAAGGAAAAGGACCATTCCTTTGACAATAAAGATATATAAGTGAATAAACTTACCTTTTGGGTAATCTATAGTCTCAATATGCGAATACACAAATAGTCCAGGCTAAAGAAAATTTTACATTCTAAAAACCAAAAAATATATATCAAATATTGCAGTTACGAATGTGCTCCTGTATAAAATCTGAAATAAGCATATTAAAAATCCACACTATCATTTATGTCTAGATTTTACTAACTGCTGAAACAGGAACGTGATATGACACAACTTATAGGTGTTTGTCGTCATTAGGCTATAATAAAATTATGCAATAAAACGTTATTTGATATTATAATCTCCATTTTGTTTTACATACTTGTACATAATTATTAAATTGCATCTTTTTCATAGGATATCAAACCATAATTTACGGACGAAAATTTGACTTTTTCCGGGCTAATTTCGACAATATATTGAGATCGCAAATGTTTCTGTAACAAACACAATCAGGTGACAGACAACATAGGCTTGGATGAAATCAAGGCTTTATTTCTGACTATTTGATTGCCAAAAAATTTTTGAGATGATTATTTGATTTAGACCATCTTCTTGATTTATTACCACCTTTTATGAATATTATTCAACATTTACCCCTTTTCAGGAAATAATTATTGAGTTAATAAAATGCAAAAAAGTAAAAAATATTGATTGCTTGATTCATTGACTCTCTCTCCCCCCGAATGATAAAAGCATTTCCGATGAATATGGTGGCACTTAAACCAAACGTATGTTTGACTACAAACATGTTACCGTACCTTTCTTTTATCAATTTCATGTATGAAATGATTTTCAATAAGAAGCATTCAACAAGTGGACAACATTTTTTAGCCATTCACCACACATAGGGGGGGGGGGGGGGGGGGNGGGTTTGGATCCAAGAAAACGAGTTTAACCCCACCGCAATTTTTGCGCCTGTCCAAAGTATGGAATATGTTTGTGATTGGCTTGTCTGTGTCTTCTTATAAAATTTTAGTTTCTTGATATTTGGGTTATTGGATGGGGTTTGTTTCCATTGATTTATCCACCTTTTTACCTTTTTGGGGCCATTTAGGGCTTGCTATATGGTGTGAGGTTCCTCACTGTGTTGAAGACCGTACGGTGACTTCTAGGTGCTTTGTTTCGGGTCGTTTTAACCTGGATATGGGATGTTGGCTTCTTGACATTTACCCAATTTCCTTTCTTTTTTAACATTTCATATAACATTGCATGGTCTTAGCTAACTAATCAGAGTGAAACAGATTTAAACATGCAGCTTTCTGGAAATATTACATATAAAACAGAAAGGAAAGCTGTCAAGGCCTTGGCAAAGGTAATTTTCTTTCGAATTGACATATTAAATCTTACCCATCGGTCATTTCTTTTGTAAGATGCAAAACCACAGAAAACTTTAAAATGTGATATACCGAGTATATTTTTTGTAAACACATTTGTCATAAAGAAATATAATTATGTACGTTGTGCGTAGGAATTCTTGTTGAGTTAGTTAATTTTAATAACAAAGGGTTTTCGCGCCAAAATTCCTGGTATTTAAAGCGGTGCGCTCGACTTTTCATTATCGAGAAGGGCGGTGACTTTACTAGCACACGTGTGCCACATACGTTGGAAGTCAAATTTCAGTCTATTAATAGCTTATGTATTTTTTTTGTTATGTAGTATAAGATTTATGTAATATAGAATGGCAACTTACATTATATTTTCTATTTTGTAGATTGATTTTGTTGACTTTTGAACTGGAGCATTTGTGTATATGGACTTTGATTTGTTGAATTCCAATGTTTAAAAAAAGAAAAAAGATTTTATATATATAGATTTATTAAAGAGGTCAAGTAGTCACCGCGCCTGACAGTATCTGAACATACGGGTTTGTTTTTGTATCTTATTTATCTTATGGAATATATGGAATAAATGTACAAGAATTACAAAGGCTAAGTACATAATTAATTTATGTTCGTTTGAACTTGGTGAACTAAGAAAATAAAGTTTAATAACTTGTATTTTCCTGCAGAGTGAGTTACTTTAACAATCGATGTACAAATGCTTTTCAAAATAGAGCTATCTTGACAACTATAAAAGGGATGCTCAAGACAACTTTTTCATGCTTTTAAGATATATCTGGCGTAAAAATTGCTTATGTCCGACAACAGGTATATTTTTAAATGCATTATCAAAAATGACTTGAAATGTTCCATGTATATTTCTAATATATGAACAATTGCTCTACAAAATAAAAACTGAGGGTTTTTGATATCTGTAGAAGATTTAAACCGGACAAATGGCGTACTTTATTGACAGATATTTTACTTAAAATGACATAAGTTCAACAACTATCATTTTGAAAAGATTTTCAAAGATAAATAAATATCAAAGTATCATGCATGTTTCTGATATATGTACGATCTATCTGCAAAATAAAAATCATGTCCGGAAGTCCCGTTCGTAAGAGAACAGAAAAATATATGCAATGAGAGGTACAGTGTGTACCCATGGGAATTCAAATGACCTGTTGATAAACGATATTGCCAAAATGAACAAACATTTTGTCTGTCAAAAGATTCAGTGCCTTATTCATGTCATCGCAAGTTCTGGAAAGAATCCTTGCTTTTTATTATAACAAATAAACTGAAGACCCGAAAATTTGAAAGACCTTTTTATAGGTTGTCCAAATTTTGATTAAATCAATTTACATGGAAGGTTGTAAAAATCTGGTCTTTTATTGCTTTTATTGCTTTATCTAAAACTTCAAAAGTAATTTACACCAGAGTTTTGATAAGTTTTTTCACAGTTTTTGATAACTCTTTAAATACAGGTGAATGCACTGATTAAATGGATGGATAAATAAGTGGTAGAACAGCTACTAGATGCTGAAATAGAACGCTGTTTGTATTGATTTTTGTGAAGCTTAGATGAACCAAGTACATAATAGGCATATTGTGATCTTTAGCTGGAACCTTGAGCATTTCTGCATCGTTGTAGTGCTATTCGGTTAATGGCTTTTCGTCAAAATTAGTGCGATTGAAAGTTTTAGACTTTGCCAATTCATTTTGTTGGACATCGATATAGTATATTTCTATTTATTTCAATTAAAAGAAACGTTGTTTGGGCTTTGTAGACAGGTACCAACACATATTTATTACTAAGATCCCTTTATTATCCCCTCGCAAAACGAAGTTGGGGAGGGGATATAGCGTTTTACCCGTTCGTCCGTTAGTCCGTTTGTCCGTTCGTTCGAACTTAAGACCATATATCTTTTGAATAACAAGTCATAGATGGACAAGGTTTTGTCAATGGATGCATCTTGAGGAGAACTTGAGGTTGATATATAGAATAGGTGGATTTGACCTACATTTCATGCATGAGTGACTCAGGTTAAAGTTTTTGTA
Source organism: Modiolus philippinarum (assembly GCA_002080025.1). Lineage (NCBI taxonomy): Eukaryota > Metazoa > Mollusca > Bivalvia > Mytilida > Modiolidae > Modiolus > Modiolus philippinarum. The sequence continues at coordinate 70,209 of MJUU01021060.1, read as the reverse complement.
AGATTCCAGATCTGGGATACTACAAGTCATAAAAGAATAATATTTTGTATGTAGCTGTGTCTTGTTAAGTTAGGAAGCTCCAGATAAACATTAGGTCACTTTGACCTACATTTCATGCATGAGTGACTTAGGTTTAAGTTGTTTTTAAGAGTCCAGATCTGGGATACTACAACTTGTAGACGAATAATGTTTTGTATGTAGAGGTGTCTTGTAAAGTTAGGAAGCTCCAGATGAAAATTGAGTCACTTTGACCTACATTTCATGCATGAGTGACTTAGGTTAAAGTTTGTGTTACAGCTTGGATTTTAGATACTACAACTCGTAGAAGAATAATATTTTGTATGTAGATGCATCTTGTAAAGTTACAAAGCTCCAGATAAAAATTAGGTCAATTTGACCTACATTTCACGCATGAGTGACTTAGGATAAAGTTTGTGTTAGTCTGGATTTTAGATACTACAACTTGCAGAAGATTAATCTTTCATCAGTAGATGCATATATGCTTTAGGTATGAGGCTCCTGATTGAAATAAGGTTACAACATTTCTTGCATGACTGGCTCAGATTTAAGTAACAAGCCAGATCTTGAATAGTACAACTACATTGAGTGTTTATATTACTAGACAAACATTCAATAAACGGGCGAGGGGATTAGCTGTCGTTTCCGACTGCCCCTTCTCTTGTTTTAACTTAATTCTGTATACATACTGCTTACATGGTGACTCTTTATATTCTGCTGGTGACTTTGGTAGTAATTTTACCTTTGAGCATATTAAGTGCGTGTTTTTCTGCACTTTCTCGTTTGCACCATTTTATATAATAATTGGTAACTGCGGCTGTAATAATATTAAAACATGCTTGCCAGATTATTTTTGAAGGTGATATTTATTATCACTTCTTTATTCAAGTTCCCCGTTAATATATGTCCGCACGGGTCATAGTCTAAGCTGCTGGAGTAGTTCTTCCCGAAGTTAGCATCAAAAATTATAGAAGAGTTATTGAAAAAATACTTCATTCATTTTTATGCATTTTAAACATTTTTTTGAAATTATGGAATTCCTATGTTTGGGTTGTAGTGCTGCTTATGAGGAATCAATTTCCGAACTGGCCATATAGTTCATTTAAATTATTGTATTTGGACTTAACATATGTATTATGGTCACTTGTTCATTAACTCCATACCCTTTCGTAAAATATTCAAGTAGACTTTTTTAAGAGAAGGAAATGACAGGTATTTCCTGGTTGTCAAAATAAATTGGAACAAATTTTTGAATATTTATGTCTCGAAAAGTGCTTGCGATGTCGATTCATCAATTTCTTTATTTATATATTTTATTTTAAAAAATTATCGATTCTCGGATAAAGCCGATGAAAGCAGAAAGCATCAATAATATAGCGGACTATTTACAGACATGATATCACATTCCAAAGAGATTTTGTTTAGTTGATAAACAGAAATTGAGCAAAATTTAGTAAACAAGACGTGCCGTGCGCCCATTGTTTTTGGAAACAGTATACAGATCTTTACCATTTACGAGGTTTTTAAGTTGTTTTTTATGTTATAATTCACTCTTCCACCATGTGACCTGCGACGGCGTAATTTCGGAGAAGAAATACTCATAATGTCAATTGAGGCGCGCTGAGAAATGATTCAATAACCAATGATGTTGTCATTTAAACCGAAAGGGTTGAACTGTAATATACTTTCTGTCATGATTATAAATCGAACAGTGCTGATATATGTAAGATCTATACTTTTTCGGGAAACGAATGCGAAACAAGTGCTCCTGGGTACGACGTTGTATTGGAGGACCAGTTTCACCTAACCGAATTCAACAGCCTAAATATCGAAGTTACTGTGAATTTATTTTCTGCATATGCACATTTCGGCAACTTATGTCTCTTCAGTGCAGATAAACTCTAAACGTTAATTCACGTTATCAAATATACCAGGGTGGGTGTTTGTCAGTGGATGTTGACAGGGAATTTGATGGTTAAGTTCCTGCCATTGACATTTGGTTTTACAGGATTGTCCTGGACGAAGCGAGGACATTTGGCACATTTCCTGGAAAAAAAACTGTGGTGTATCTAGATGTTTGTATTGATTGACATAATTTAATTTTTTAAGGGGTGTAAGCCTGATTGCCGGATTAAGTGCCGAAACATGTAGATGAGTCAAATTTGAGTGTGAAGAGGCAATCGTTGATTTGATAGAGCGTTTTTTTTTAATTGTATCTATACTGTACCATGAGCGTCAAAATATCTTTGTTTTTCTTAAAAAAAGATACCAATCATGACAAAAATATCTTTTAAAAAAAAAAAGAAACAAATTACGACACTGCAGTTCCAAATAAACGGTTATTATAGGCCCTTACACACCACAATCACGGGAAAAGTTTTAACAACTTCACACTGCAGTTGTGATATAAGGAATTAGAAAAATAATGAAGAAAAGATAACAGGACTTTTACAATGGCAAAAAATAAAAATCACGTGCCACAATCTACCAGGGAACTGGTAGATACTTTTGATGTACTTTATGTTATTGAGCAATTTTGGACTTATTTATTATGTATTTAATTACTTGAATATAATCAGCTGTCTATAAACGACGCATTCAACTGGTTTTCTTTTATTTCTAATAATGGCTCATATTACTTTCAATAGTTTTGATATAGATTTTAATCATCATTTAATGCTGTTTCTTTGTTCACGGATTTTACTAAAGCCGGAATTTTCGTGAATGCATTCAATCCTTTTTTGACGTCTTTTACAATACCAACAACTCCTTTGCCGATTTTTGTTGTGATATCATCTTCAAATTTACTTTCTATTTCTTTGATTTTATCCTCTTTACCGATTGCTTCTAGTATCTTTTTAAAGTCATCGACGTCACCAAAAGATACCGTTTCTAAACCAATATTTATGTCGATTTCCACTGAAGACCCAGACGACACTGATTTATACACATCTACCCCTTTTTGTAGCATTGTAAAGATTTTGGATGTGATATCTGCCAATTCATTTTTAGAACATCGGTCCAAAACACTAGATACTATTTCAAATCTTCCAAGGTATGCGGCAATGTCGAGTGGACTTTGTTTGTAATTATTTTCTAACTGCATGACGTCAAATTTATTTTCAGCAAAAAACTCGATGTAGACTAAAAATCGCTCGTTCTCTTTTACAGTTGCAACCATATGGTGTACAACAGTATTAGCTGCGTTATCGACATGAACACATATAACAGCATACAGTTCTTTTATACTTTCGAAAAGTGTGAAGTATTGACCGTTACACGTCAAGCCATCAAGGAATTGCACTATAGAATTTGCTGAAATTTCAGTATCACAGTTGAGTAATTTTTCACAAAATTCTTTTGCTATTTCATGTTCATGCATTACATCAAAATATTCACCAACACAAAAAGCACCCACCCCATCATAGAGTTTTTGAATCAATGAGTCAATTAGAATCGTCGGATCTACTCTGACTACAAGATTAGAGTGTTCGTATTCTAATGCATTCGGTCTGATGTGCTTTAGTAATATATCACTGTTACAATTTTCCACAAAACTGTCAGGAAATGCATACCCAAACGAGTTTTGTAAGGCACTTGTAATTGTCGTATCGCGGATTGTGAAGGTTTTACCAATTCTGTCAAGGTATTCTGTTGCCAGGTCGTCTAAGCGATGACGTAAGTTTATTTGCTGCAAATCAACATCAAAGCTGTGAATCAATCTAAAAATTCTCTGCAGAATGTCAATATTTATACTGTTTATAGTTGACGAACCGCGAATCATGATATAAACCAACAAAGAATAATTTATTGCAGAACTGAGATTATCACGTCCTTGTGTTCTCATTGATTCTATTTCATTGTAAAGTTCAAAGTATCTGTTATCACTTTCCGCGAGTGGAGTTTCAGCAACACATACTGAAAAAAATGACTATATATTTTGTATTTTGAATGTGGTTCTTTTGTCGACAATCTGAACACAAGTTGTATTTCTTGCAATGCAAACCATTCGTTAAAGACCTATTCTGCAAATAACTAAATACCGAAATTACTGTTAATTTAAATTCTGCAGATGCGCATTTCGACAACTTATGTCTCTTCAGTGCAGATAAAATCTAAACGTTTGGAAGACCATAAAATCAAATATGTTGAAAAAACTGATAGAGAACAAATACCAAATTATATTTCTTTATATTGGTTGTGCAAATATTGAGTACGCTGGCAATATTTATATTGTAGTGGCAATACGAATAAAAAAGGAAAAGTTCCTTTAAACATATAGCCCCAGTTATTGTGTACTTGTTCTTGAGAGAATTTATCATATGGATGCATTATCATTCTTTCAGGTTTTGGCTTTTAATTTTTTTGTAATTCAAAATTGTTTTTTTTACCACCTGTTTATTGTGTTCATGTCTCATAATTCTATTATGCCAAGTTTTCTTGCAGTTGGCTCGATGAGTACCCTGTGGTTGTTTAAATGTTGTGATCGCCTTCTACTAGTCTTTTTGTCGGGCAATTGATGACATCGATTGTAAGAACACTTTGCCAGTTAAGTTCATGTTTGTTGACGATCCAGCATCCATGGATCAAAGTAAAAAAGACATGGATGTAGCATTGCTCAATGAATTCCGCTCAAACCGGTGCTAGTTCCGTCTTCAACTGGCTATGAGGTATGAGTAATGCTCATTGTTGAAGGTCCCATGGTGACTTGAAAATGAAGAACAACAATAAAAGCGTTGTTCCATTGCTTGGTTTTACTGAGCATTTTTAGGGATTTTGTCTCATTTGCATTTACTCCATATCCCTTCATTGTTAACCATTTGTACAAAATAAACACACGAATGTAAATATACCCATGTACAAATTTACACACATGTTTATAAGCAAATCCGCTAAGCGTTTACATGAGGTTTTTCTAGGAAACGTATTTTTTTAAAAACAAATCAAATAAAGCGGTAGAAATTCTTCACCTGCGTAGAATGAATATTTTTATGCCTAATCGCCAATTTATTTATCAAGTGTCCTATCCTTAATCATATTATACATAGCTCTTATTCTCAGAAATTTAAAGTTCCACATAGTTGTTACATTTTTTCAGGACAATATTATATTTCTGATGGCCCAAAATCCAGTCCAAAAGTGGGGCAAGTATGTTGTATTTCTAAATCAAGTTTTCGTTACCATTATATGCAAAATATGTTCACAACACTGAAGAGACATTAGTGCTTTCTCCTACTCCAGATTGCTAGAATTAAAATCAAGCCCCAATGAATATTTTAAAATTGCATTTATATTCCAGAAGTTAAAGTAAATTTACACAAAATAATTTATCCGATTTGGTCCGAAGGTGATGATTTGCTCATGGTGTAAATTTGCATACGTATGTATTTGCATTTACATACAGTATTTGCACACTTTTGTATTTTTACATATGTATACAAAAATACACACGTATATATATTTGTGCATGTTCACGGGGCTATAAACAATATTATGGAAAATATAAATATCTTAACTAGAAAATAAAAAGAATAAATATAAGGATGTTCTGCATTTCTATGGATATTCTGCATTTCTGTATTTCTAAATATGTTCTGCATTTGATTTGATCTGCACTGAAGAGACATAATTTTCGAAATGCGCATATGCAGAAACTAACTTAACTGTAACATCAGTATTTTGTTATTCGTGACTTTCTGCGTAATATTCGGGATTTTTATGGTTTCTTTTGCTGTATCCCTCTTTAAGTATAGCTGATCTTTGATTTTCAAAATACATTTACATTTAGGAAACGTATTTTATCGACATAAAGTCTCAAAATCCATAACCATGTGCTCAATACTTCGGGTGTGGTTCGACTTCGGACTCAAAGACTTGGCCTGCATCGTTCACCTGACAAAACGTTTCTTGGGTAGGGTCTTCATAGGGTCTTACTCTAAATTATGTTCCTTGCTATTTATCAAATCGGATTAAATAAGAAATTTTTGTAAAAGATATTCGATACATTATTCCTCTGAAGAGTGGTTGAGTTTCAGACATGATTATCAAAATATAGGACTCAATAATTATATACCGGCTCGGCGGCAATTTTTTTTTGCCAAAAAAATTATTGAAGTACAGTACATTTGAATTTGCTGCCAAAGTTTCAGAGTCCATGATTATAATGATGATTATTTATTAGAATCCAACGTAAAACTATGTTCTGTGCTTGCAGCCATTTTTTTTCTTAATTTCAAAGGAGATTATCACAAATGATTTTGTGATAGGGTCCAAATGTAAAACTATGTTCCGCGCTGGAAGTGGTGTTTCTTTTTCGGATCCGATAGAATTAAGCAATCTCCGTAAAGGACCTTCCATTCATCTTACTTGAATTTGCTTCAGTGTTTTTGAAGAGATTATCGACACATAATATTCCCATAGTGTCCAAAATTAATCTGTGTTCCGCGCTGCTGGTCATGTTTTTGTCAGATTAAACCGAAATGTGCAATCTTTGAAATGGACCTTCAATACATTATTCAAATATAGTTTAGTTGAATTTCCTCCAACGTTGAAGAGCAGAAGGTGAAAATGTTGATTTTCTAATAAGGGTCCAATGTTAAATTATGTGCTGGCGGCTATGAGTCTTTTTGTGTCAAATTGAAATGAGAAGTTTTTGTCAAAGACCTCTTACAGATCATTCCTGAAAAGTTTGGTTCAATTTGCTACAGTATTCGCATAAGGGATTATGCGCTGGAGGCTAAGATTTTTGTGAGATTCAACCAAAATGAGCAATATCTGAAAAGAATCTTCTATTCATTTAAAAAAACAATATAGGTAATGATAAAAAGAAATCCCTGTTTTGTGGGCCAGGTGAGCGAAAAAGAGACATATGACAATTTAAAAATCGTTTACCGTTACATGCTGTTTCATGTAATAAGCTTTCATCAACAACCTTGTCATAGTCATCTAAGAGTTCAACCACTGGCTCATACATTGGAATTAACGTGCCATTGCTGTCCTCGTCAGATATTAGACTTTCGTATTCTTGAACATCTGTCTGACGAGTCTCAAGTCTATCTGCAGGGGAAATGTCTCTTTCATAAATTTTCTTTTCACATGTGCTGTTAGGATATGCTACCATATTCATTATTTGGCCACTGTTGCATTTGTTTTCATTACCATAGTAAGCATATTCTTGGGAATGAAAATTCTCGTCCGGAACATCAAAAGGATTTTGATGTGTTAAACCTTGCTGGACTGTTGTTGAAGCGGCGTCGGAACAACACGACTGAGTAGGGACAAAGAAAAAGTTACAGTTTGTAAACAATGCTTGAACATTGCAAACATTGTTTTCAATATTATCTTCTCTCTCCAGATGGCTTTCGATATTATTTAATCGGTCATCGACATTTTGCAAATTCTGAAAAAAAATTAACACTAGTCTGTCATATTACATGGCAAATCATGTTTATTAAAGAAGATAAAAAGTTTTGAAATTCTTTTCTAGCATTCTTTGTGACTTTTCTAGCACTCTTTGTGTCTAGCATTCTTTGTGACTTTTCTAGCATTCTTTGTGTCTAGCATTCTTTGTGACTTTTCTAGCATTCTTTGCGGCATCAGACACGTGTTTCAAAGGATGGGCAATCGTCCGGGGCACTCAGATCATTCTTACTGTGTATTAAGATAAAGTTAATGGTGTCAGTGCCTTACTTGATTAATTTCTTTTGTTCAATCTGGAAAAATTTTAAGTTTTGGTTCGAACTATGATTCAAAATTCACTTTTGACTTAGTAATGGGATGAATATATATCTTTTCACTCTCTAATACCTTTCAATCGCAATTCTGTTGCTGTTGCAACTGGATACTTCATAAATAAAACCTGCTTAACCCACAATTTTTTTTGAAATGCCTTTACGAGGCCAGGACCATTGCGGTTGACAATTTTTCGGTGGTTTGAACCTGCTTTGTCTTTTGTCCATTTGATATCGGCTCTTGACAATTCCGTTTGCTTATTTTGTTACAAGCCCTCAAAAATCAGTATGAACAAAGATCATTCGGCAGATACATAAACATTGTACGTCACAATTTTAATAAACCAATCACAATAAACTGACCTGCGCAAGCATTCTTAAGGTGAATCTACAGAATAACGTCAAATACGATGAACCAATCACTAAAGAGAAATGATACGTAATGTCCCAACTGATGCACGTGCACAAAGGGGGGGAATTCCAAATTCAAAGTACACGTTTCTATAAATAAATTAAATCAAATTTTACGATTTCTTTTAATCAAGTACGTAAGTAGCATAAGAAATCAATCATTGGTCAATATATTTACGTATCAAAATGGATTAATTTATAGGATTCTTACAATTTTTTCAAATGTCGCAACACAGAAAGCGTCCTGAATTCGTGCCTTCAAATGTACGTGAACGTAAAATGTGAGTTCACATAAACATGAATTATATTTAGTCTACAAGTTCAAGGGGATGACCATTTGATTTTCAGGGGGAATGGCTTGGGCGAATTGTAAATAAATAATTTAATCTTGGTGCCAGTGAAAATAAATATTCTTATCCTAATTTATATGAAAATTAATTCGAAGAATATTTTTTTTAATTGCAAATGGAAATAAATATTTTAATGTGACATTTGGTGAAAATAAATAATTTGTTCGAGATTTTCATGAAAATAAATAAATTTTCTGGGCAAAATCGACCAAGCATCAAAGGGTCGTCCCCTAAATTATTTGCCGCAACAGGGATAGAATACAATGCAAAGTCCCTGGCATAGGCCGAATTCTTCTGCCTCTATTGTAAAATATTTACCTATTTATCGTTTTCTTTTCTATTTGGGCTTAAATTTTTTTTCTGTTGCCCAGTCCAGGTCAACAGCAAGAATTAAAAAATAAAAGTCCAAATAGAAAAGATAAACGATAAATAGATAATAATTTTACCATAGGGGCAGAATTCGGCCTAGTCCTTCACGTCTTCTCAGATATATGCAAAATTTATAAAACGTCCTCATGTGGTCCTTCGCCAAATACAAATTTAACAAAATGAATTAAAACTGAAATCACACAAGAAGTTGAAAACGAAATAAGTAACCCAAAAACAAATATTATTATTATATGACGTTGGGATTACAACTAAAGGTATCGATTTGTATCATGTATACTCATGCCATCAACTTCTCATAAGGGAGTACTGTGCTTTATTATTAAATAAATAGATTTATATATTTTCCCTGCTATCAACTTCATCCGACAAAGCAAATGCATTTTTATTGATCATTTGTTTGTTTACTTTAGTACACGTTTCATTGTTTTCTATTTCTAAACCGGGAGGTGTGCGTGTTTAACATGATTCGATTGGATAGTGACGTCTATTAGTATTTATTTAAATCGTGACGTACGATGTTTGCTTGAAGTGGGAATTTCCAAGGTCATGTTTGCGGAGGTCATTTAACTCGTCCATGCATTGTCCATACTGAATTTTGACGGCTTGTATTACCGTCATTCTGTAGAGGAATGCAGATTTCGAACCATTATGTCGGTGTGCTATAATTTTTAAAAGTGTTGACAACTTTAGCATGTTTGTAATGTTTGGTTAACTGCCTTTCAACTGCCTATTTTCTAGTAGATTGTGTTGTATTATTCTTATTCTTATTGCATGCGATTGCATTGTTATCTTTTGTCATACATAGTATCAAAAACATTACATGGTGTCAGGTGAAACCGCATATTATGGATTTATCAGGAATACCGCCACCAAAGATGGACTGGGAGTCATCAAACCTCCCCTAAGCGTGGAAGAAATTCCAACAACATGTTGATCTGATTTCGCCGACAAAGACGAGGAGATTCAATGCAAATATTTACTTCTATGGGTCGGCGATAAAGGCAGAAATATTTTTAATACGTGGGAATTATCAAATGACGACGCCAAACTCTTGAAAACTTACTATGACAAGTTCAAAGCTCACGTACAACCAAAGCTGAACCCAGTGTTCGCTAGATACATATTCAATAATGAAGTACAGAAAAGCATGAGTACAGAACAGTTCGTCACAAGACTAAAAACACTAGTAAAAGATTGTTCCTATAAAGACCCGGATGAGATGGTGCGTGACCGTATTGTTTTCGGCACCGCATGGAGCAAAGTTCGAGAAAGGCTTATAAACGAAGGTGAAAAACTAACATTAGAAAAGGCTATTCAAATAAGTCAAAGCTTCGAATATGCCCAAGAACAGTTGAAAACCATGGCTACCCCAGAAGTCCATGCAATATGCGAATCACGTGTAAACAAAAGAGACACAAACCGAGTGCCGCCAAGGACTACAAACCCTAAAACGTCACCCTCGCTGAATGCAGCTAAACAGAAAGGGGATAGGAGACGCCACACAGCACAGCAGCAAAAATGTGGAAATTGTGGATATGAACACAAAAGAGACAGTTGTCCAGCGAAAGGCAAACAGTGTGACAATTGTAATAAGTGGAACCATTTTGCTAAAATGTGTCGTTCAAATGTCAAAAAATCACATGTAAATGAGTTAATGTTGCGGTTAACACCCAACCAGAGCTCTCTGACCCAGATTCTGATTTCTTCATAGATAGTATCGAGTCTGAAGTGTCCAATTCTAAGCAAGATCAAGCATTTGCAAAGATTTATGTAGGCCCAAACAACATCCCAGTAGATTTCAAGTTAGATACAGGGTCACAAGTAAACATAATTCCTGAGAAGATTTACGATAAGTTAGGTGTCACTGCAGTCATAAAAAATCCAACACGCAAACTATCAGCTTATAATGGTCACACATTGAGCACACTTGGTGTCTGTCGTCTCACATATACTAGTACAAAGTCAAACACCGATCAGAATATTGAATTTTATGTTGTTGATACAGCGAGCTCCCCAATTCTAGGACTTCAGTCATGTCTTGATTTCGAGCTGATTAAACTGATTTATTCAGTAGACTCATTGGAGCCCAATAGTCATGTTGACCCCCCTGCCAAAAAGGGAACTGTGTGTCATGTGCCACCTAGTAGTAAAGTTAATGAAGCAAAACCTCTTAATGAAAGATTGATTAGCCAACAATACAGTGATGTATTTCAAGGTATAGGGCTATTCCCAGGTGATAGCAAAATACATGTAGACCCAGAAGTGCAACCTGTAGTTCACCCCCCTAGAAGAGTCCCTTTCGCACTCCTTGACAAGTTGAAATTAGAACTTGACCGCATGGAACAGGCACAGATCATAACCAAAGTTAGTACTCCAACTGAATGGGTTAATTCCCTCGTTATTGTAGAAAAAACCAAAGTCTGGTAAACTACGCATTTGTTTGGATCCGCGGGATTTGAACCGTGCAATCAAGCGTCCCCATTACCCTATGCGTACGTTGGAAGATGTGTTACCCCTACTTCATGGTTCTAAGTATTTTACCAAATTAGATACCCGCTCAGGGTACTGGACCATAAAATTGTGTGAGGAATCCTCTTTCTTGACCACATTTAACACCCCTTTTGGGCGTTACCGGTTTTGTCGTCTACCCTTTGGCCTGAAATCATCCCAGGATGAGTTTCAGCGCAAAATTGATGAATGTTTTGAAGGTCTTGATGGCACAGTGGCAATAGTTGATGATATACTTGTATTTGGTAAAACTAAGGAGGAACATGATAAAAATTTGAGGGCAGTTTTACAAAGGTCAAGGGAAAAAGGTATCAAAATGAATGAGGACAAACTCAAAGTAGGTGTATCAGAGTTGGAATATTTTGGCCATATTGTCACATCAGAAGGTCTAAGGCCAGACCCATCAAAGGTCGCAGCCGTGCGAGATATGCAACCCCCTACAAACAAGTCTGAACTTGAGACCATCCTTGGAATGGTTAATTATTTGTCTAAATTTGCCCCAAAATTGTCAGAAGTCACGAGTCCTATGCGCCAACTCTTGTTGAAGGATGTGGAGTTTTCATGGGATGATCCTTAGTCTCGAGCATTTCAAAAGGTCAAGGATATTATCACTGCGTCCCCAGGTCCTGTACTCTCTTACTATGACCATACAAAGAGACTTACACTTCAAGTTGATGCCTCCAAGTTTGGTTTAGGAGCTACTCTTATGCAGGAAGGTAAGCCCATTGCATTTGCCTCAAAGTCCTTGACTCCATCTGAAGTTAACTATGCACAGATAGAAAAGGAGATGTTTGCCATCTTGTTTGTATGCCGTCGTTTTCACCAGTATATATATGGTCAAAAGGTCCAAGTGGAGACTGACCACAAACCCTTAGTGAGTATCATGAAAAAACCACTCCATGTTGCCCCTCCAAGGCTCCAACGAATGATACTGCAACTCAACAGGTATGAGCTCGAATTGATCCACCTCCCTGGAAAAAACATCCCTGTTGCAGATACTCTATCTCGGAAATACTTACCCGATACTTACCCTGAACTCTCGGAAGGTATGGAAACTCATGTGCACACAGTTGTCTCAAGTGTCCCAATCAGTAATCGTAAAATTGAGCTCATTAAGCTGTCTACTGAACGTGATGAACAATTACGTATTTTGAAAGAGCACATCATGTCCGGATGACCGGAAATTCGTAAGGAATGTCCGTCGTCTGTAATTGATTTTTGGAATCATCGTGACTAATTGTCATGGGTTGAAGGTTTGATTATGAAAGGCCAGAAAATCATTATTCCTAAAGAACTTAGGTCAGATATGTTGCTAGCTGTACACATAGGTCACATGGGAGTAGAAAAGTGCCTGAGTAGAGCTCGCGATATCATGTTCTGGCCCAAGATGACTAAAGAGATTACTGACATGGTCTTAACATGTTCTGTTTGTCTTGATAACAGAAACTCTAACCCAAAGGAGCCTTTAATCTCTCATGAAATTCCAGAATACCCATGGCAAGCAGTTGCCACAGATTTATTTACCTGGAATGGTCAGGATGTTTTACTTGTAGTTGACTATTACAGTCGTTATTTTGAATTTGAGAAACTTAACAATACCACGAGTGACACTGCCATAAGAAAGTTAAAGATCATATTTTCAAGGTTTGGTGTACCAGAAAAAGTGATCTCTGATTATGGCCCCCAGTTTGCCTCAAAAGAGTTTGATAAATTTGCTGTCGATTGGAATTTCAGACATGTCACTTCATGATATCCAAAATACCCCCAATCCAATGGCTTGGCAGAGAGGACAGTCCAAACTGTCAAACGCCTTCTATCTAAAGCCAAGTCCAGTAACAGAGATCCTCATCTTGGTGTCCTAGAATATCGTAACACCCCCCTCGACATAGGATTTTCCCCGGCTCAGTTATTGATGTGTCGAAAACTCCGTTCTGTTTTGCCATTTGTATCTACATCCTTAAAACCTGAAGTTCCCAATCCCTCAATAGTACTCAAAAAGATGGAACTGAATCACATACATCAAAAACGATATTACGATTCAGGATCAAAAACATTACCCCCTCTAGATATTGACAAAACTGTAAGGATTCAACAACCAAATAAATTATGGAAACCTGCTATTGTAACACAAAAACACAATGAAAGATCATATACAGTTCAAACCCAGTATGGTACAACATACAGACGCAATCGCCGCCACCTAATAAAAACAAATGAAACCAAGTTTACTCAGCCTAATAACAATGAATTTATTTCAATTGATCCGTTACCCTCTGTAGTTGAGGATACAGTTCACCCCTCAGGAAATGTTGATGAAAGTTCCCCCAAAAATATAAAATCTGAAACTCCTGGTAAACAGCCATATATTACACGCTCTGGCAAGGTTGTTAAACCGAAAACTATTGTTTCAATGTAGTGTTTCCCTTTTCTGGATTTGGTGCTTTTGTAAACATTTATTTTTTTTATGGACATTATGAAACGGACAATTATTCTAGTCATAATATTCTAGTCATGACGAACATTTTTATCCAGTATTATTGAACACTAACTTTCAATTTTTTTTTAAAAGAAAGGAGATGTTGTATTATTCTTATTCTTATTGCATGCGATTGCATTGTTATCTTTTATCATACATAGTTTTCTCCCTTTGTCATGTTTGTAAAAAAACATGTGTTTCCGCCCAGCTTAGAAAAAATACACATAGTTAGAACACACGCCTGTCGTTCTTATTATTATGGCCACTTAGTATATATTTATATATGTATCAAAAACATTACAGATTGAAGATAAAATCATTGATTTTAAAACACACTCAATAGTTTATAAATTGGATATTACAGCTACTTCAGGTATTATGTTTTGAAAAAATAGATCATTCGTATAAACATTCGTTTGTGTTGGTTAATATCTTTTTTTAAGAAACCTGACAATTAAATTTTTAGATTAACCACCAGAAGAATAAATAAATGGAAAGGCAATACGAAAGCAGGTGAAAAGACATTTATGCATTGCCGTTACATATGCAGATATTGCAACGTCACGATTATTAATTACAAAGTACTGTCGGTATCTCTTCCAATCGTTGTTTTTTTCTATACTTGGCTATACAATTTATTTTTTGATATGAATAGGGCCTGTAAGTCTCGTACAATTTTGGAACTTCCGGGACCAAACCTGTACCTGGAAGTTACATTTTAATCAAAAATATATGACATTTCAAACAAAAATTTGAACGTCATAATCCTCAAACGTCATATTTCGGCGGGAAACGTTTTTGAATTGCCGGTTTATCGTGGTTTCTCGTGCGTCACATGACGAGACTTACAGACCCTATAACAAAATACCGAAGTTATTGTAAATCTAGTTTCTGCAGATGGCCATTTCGTCACTTACACAGTAGCCAATGCAGATCTTAGTAGAAAAACTGTGAGAAAGCTCACTAATATATACCCCCGCTCCCCAATTAGTTTCAGAAATAAGAATCAAGAAAAAAATGACAAATCAAATAAAACTTTTAAAAAGAGGGTGCACAATGGCAATATATGCTCAACATTCTGTCAAAATTTCAGTGAATTTCACCAAGTGGTCTAAGAAGAGTTGTCGCCACAAAGTGTGTACCCCAAGGCGGATTGACGAATGAGCGAACAAAAGGACGGACGGACGCAAACCATGATCACTTTAAACGCCCGCTAAAGCGAGGGATATCATAAAAAAAATGGAAACCAATAAAGAAAAAATGTATAAAAGCTGAAAGAGAACTAATAACCACTAATATAAAAGACGCATAAACAGTAACATAAAAGACGCATTTGTGCACTAAACTTGGTACCATATAGATTCTTACTTTTAAGTACAAATCCCTGAGGACATTGTCATCCTAATTTCTTATTCAAATTTATAACGAAACACTTATGCCCACAAGTAGCATTAAGAAGAAACCTGTAGCATTTATAGTAATTTATGTACTTCTGAGAAATTAATATTATTTATGAATTCTGATAAAGACATATTACAAACGCGTATGAAATGAAAATCTCCTATCACTTACAATTAAAAAGATGTATCCAGTGTTAAAGTTTCAAACTCAAATGAAAAATATATATTTTTAGATATTCAGAAATATTTTCTCATAAAGGATTCATTGTTTCTTTATTTAATACACTGACATTTTTTTTCTATATATTTCACCTTGCATCTGACATATTTTCTATAACTAAACTCATTTCATCAGAATATACTAGAATCGTATTTCTTGTTTCATTGTTGTTTTATCACCTTTTGGCCAAGTTTCAACAAACATAGTCACATGCAAAAGTCAAGACGTCAAATATTTCATACCAATTCAATTTCTTGCCACAAGTAATAGACATTGAAGCCTTCTCACTTACCATTCAAAATATAAACTCAACATTAAAGCTTTTCATATGCCAAGGTCAAGGTTAAGAGAATACACATTTGAAATATCAAAACGATACTACTAACCATTCAATATTTATTTTTCAAAGAGACGGTCTTATGCAAAGGTCAAGGTCATTAGGTTCATATATTCTGTTATCGTTTGCAAGGTCTGTAATAGGATTACACACGCAAAATACGAAAGCCATATCACTTACTATTCAAGAGATATCCAATGTTGTCGTTTTGTTAGACGAACAGTCAAACAGAAAAACACACCAAAAATTGTATGCCACTGAATTTTATTCGGAGCATAAAAATAGAGTTAAAATAAATATAGGCACTAGATTATTGTTCAACTGCTTCTTCGGTGCGAATCTTTAATAATCATAAATTAAGAAATGCAAATTTGAGAAATTCATGAAACCCAAATATATGCCTCAATCATCATAATACCACGCTTCTCAATGATATGACTCATGGAGAATATTCATTTAAACTTAAATTAAGCAGGAAGGACAGTATAAATGCAATGTGACTATCTTTACCTCATTAATTGCAGATTTTTCTTCAGCAAGTCTTCGGTATGATTCTGTATAATCAGTAGCTGCCACTGGTCGATGTTCTAGTCGCTGCATTCGTTCTTTTATTTCTTTCCAGTACTGTGCACTTGTGCATTTGGCCAATAATGTTCCTGCGGTTGTCATTCTGTTCCATTGCGTACGGAACTCCGATGCTGTTAAATTGTTGTTCTTGGAGTGAGAAAATAGATTTCTTGCATCTCTTATTTCCCTAATTGCTATTTCTTGTTGATGCTGAAGAGAACCATTACAACAGTTAAAAATAATTGTTGTACAAAGCGTTATATCTATATCAGTAGTTGTTATATTTGGGGTGGGATTATACATACAGCAACAATTCCGTGTTTGACCACATGCTCTCCCTTGCTGTTTGAAAAGCTCTTCAAATTGTGGCTTTCTAAGTATTTGTTGCAGTGGTGACTGATGACTCGATGTACATGAACAGCATCGACCTTTATTAAAGCACAAGTGATACAGCACATGTTGATGATTTTTTAAGAAGACTTCAAAACTTTCAGGTTGAATTTGAAATTCTAAATATTTCTGCACAATTTCTGTAATTATTTCGTGTAGAAGTATTTGTATTCTGATATGATTTTCCATTTCATCTTGTGGTGCATGTACTGAAAATACATAATAAAAAGAATTTTAAGAAAGTTAGAAAATTTCCGTCTTGTAATTTAAATTTTAGAATTTAATTGCATTTCCATTGTCATAATTTTGCATGTCGTTTCCCTACCTCAACTTCTACATGATCTTTCACTGCAATAGCATCGTAATAATAGCCTGTTAGCCAATGATTTTTTATTTATTTGGGGGGACAGACTGTTCCCCCCTTTTTGTTGTGGAATAAAGTATCTATTTTATTTAGCTTTTTGGACAGTAAAAGTTAATATTGATACAGCTGACTTTATTCAGTAGCACATGTGTGAAAATGACATAGTATTTTGAAAAGAAGAGTTATTTGATGGCGCATCATCGCCTTTATAAACTTTACATACAGTACATGTGTGGAGAATGCTAAAACGTTTGAACTAAAACGAGTAATCTGAATAGATATGAAAAGAAACATATGGAGACCGTGAAACGAATGTGGATTGTTGCATAAAAGAAAAGGTAACTTGGGCCACCACCAAATAGAGAAACACCAGAGCAGAGCAGGATTAACTACTCTGCTGTTAGACTTTAAACAACGACATCAATATTGCATTATTTAGGGAAGAAAATGGCACATTTTTAACAAAAGTCGACAGAGTTAACTTTTACACATGAAAAATAAAATGACGAAAGAACCGTTTTATTAGAACTGAATAGTGGAGAAAAAATGAAAAGGGAGATTAAATACAAATTAAGATTAAATATCTCTACCTAAACTTCATATTTGTTTACCGTACATGTAAATGGGACAGGTGGTCAAATTAACAATTTATCCAAGAACAGAGTGTACAAATTAGTATTATCCATTTCAAATTCCAAAAGTTGGAATTTGAAGAGACGTGAATTCGGTCCTGGAGGGAAAGCGATGAGTCATTTAGATAAACAACAATGAACGTAGCCATTTTGGCGACCACATGCAAAGGATCATATCCGACTAGCCAAATACGTTAAAAAGGAATTGGTACTGGAACTTTTCATGAGAGCAGGAGTACCCCTGCTACAGCGTCGTATGAACTAAATAAACGATTCAAAATGATATTACCAGAACAAAATAAAGAGAACATTTCAGCGTACCATATATAAAAAACAATAATCAGAAAAAAATATATTTGTACATTTTTTACGATGGCATTACCAGTATGACTGCTTTTCTTGGTCGCGTCTACTTCTGTTTAACTTGAAAAAAATGAATATGACATAATTGTGGAC
Source organism: Modiolus philippinarum (assembly GCA_002080025.1). NCBI lineage: Eukaryota > Metazoa > Mollusca > Bivalvia > Mytilida > Modiolidae > Modiolus > Modiolus philippinarum. The sequence goes on along the minus strand of MJUU01021060.1, from coordinate 51,960 downwards.
AGATTCACAATAAGAGCCGGAATGACTGGATACTGGGTTACAATTCATACAACTCTAGGCTATACTTCAGAGATTCGAGTTGTATTAATCCTAACAAAATGAAACGTCATTCAGATATTTGTTGAGAAACTCTTATTATAATTTAAGAACCACGGACAAGCTATGGACAAAACAGTTGAAAGATCCTGCTCTTGCTAGCATCTACTATTAAATTAGCTAAGGTATTAAACATCCGAACATACGCGCAAGATACTTCTAAATAGAATACAACGAACAACAAAAAAGCAATAGAAACTGAATAAATAAGAACATCATAAGTCAAGAATATGTAAAGAACAAATAAGTATTTTTGGGGCGTAACACGAAAGAACATGTTTGTATATGGTTGTTTTCTGTGGAAGACAAAAGAGCTGCTTTCATTGTTTTAATTTGAAACGGTTTGTTAGAAATACTAGGATACTCTAGATTAAATCCAACGACCATAGAAACCTTAACCAAACATCTACATCGAACTTTCATTAGAGTTGAAGTCAGTCAACATTTTATCCGCAGGTAAAAAAATTAAAATTATTCCCTTCATTTATTGGAAGAAAACCCAATCTGCCGTCTGCGGTACTCAACAATTTTCCCCATTAAAAATTTTATCAATTATAGAAAATAAAACCTAAAGAGGAAAGTACTTTCAACAGTGGTACGAAAACACTTACCGAGAAGCATTTCATTTTGAGAAATAAATGCCGACGTTAGTGTAAGTTACTGCCTCTCCGACGTTACCGAATAGGAAAGAGCCTTAAGTTTGGAAAAGTGTTACTTGAGATAATATCTACCTACGTATGAATCAACCTATTCAAAAAACCTTTAAGAATAGCCCCAGGTGGTAAATTTGTCTTGAGAAAAAAATTCCAGTCCAATACCTGAGGACTGTTTAATGAAAGTCTCCGAAGATCGATTTTAGCTAAAATGTATCTTTAGATGTTCTTAAGTCCAATTTTCTTCCTATTCATGACTTAGAATCATCATTAAACACAACATAGGACAAAGATGTGTCTTAAGACTATTATAAGAAATGTCTTATCTTAGGACACGTTCATTAAACAGGCCGCTGTACATTATCTTAGCTCATGGCTACCACACAGAGAAAAACAACTTAATCAGAGCCATGCAATGAATCAGACACCTGTCCGAAACGAAAGGAGATCGTACAATTCATACAAGAAATTAAGAATCCGTTTAAAAAGGATGGAAACAACAAAAACGAATATAGCCAGAAAAGAAATGTTACAATTAATCACTCTGACTTACAAGAAATCCCTTAATAAACTTCCACACGACAAAGGATATCATTATCATCAATGGGCAGACCGGGACAGGCGATTGTAAAAAAAAGAAAGAGACCAAAGGAAATTCCTGCAGTTACTAGTAACTAAAATAAAGACTGCAGATTTGTGTTTGATATGAGTTGTCATTGAGGATTTGAGTACCAAAATTATGTATTTAAAATATGGTTGTTTTTTTCAACCCAGAATTGCTTAATGACTGGTTAATCAATTGATTAATAAATAAATAGAAAACACAAACTAGAAAGCAAAGCAAAAGAAAAAAGAGAGAAAAAAATGAATTTTTGGTGATAATGGTGGAGTATACATATACCGTATAAAAATGTACAAGGTTGAGATAAGGATAAAAGCAAGTGAAAACAAGTTAAAACTGTAGATATGGAACATAAAAGAATACAGCTCTATATGAAACAACAAAAAGAAGTTTGTTTAAAATGTCATGGTAATTCTTATAGAACAAAGAAAGAAAACTCCAATCTGTAAAGAAAACAATACATATGTACAAAAATATCAGTAATTAAACTTTACACCAGCAAGAACATTGAGCTGGAGAATGAAACAACATATAACAAAGATAGAGAAAATGACAGCTGAAAACATACTGTGAAAATGGTAAGCATAGTGTAAATGGGTGTCGGTGGTCTATGTTTATGACACTGGACGATGGGACTTCAAATATCAGTCATTGCCAACTGCGAAATTCTATGTTTTTGGTGGCACTGAAAGATGGGACTAATAAGATCAGTCATAACTTACCTAATTGAGAAATATCACATTGATTGAAAAAGTGAACTTGAATATAGTTATTAAAATCAGACTGATAAATTAAGACTTTATTCATCTTCTAAAAAATTTGTTGGGAGAGAATCATATTTTTCTGTTATTGATAATTTTAATGTAAGAAAATGTTTTACGGCTTTTCGAATACAAACAAATGGAATTAAAAGACCGAAAATGTAAGATGTGTATATCTTGAAGATGAGTTACATTTTCTGTTGCACTGTCTAAAATATGATACTCAGCATAAATGTTTTCAAACTTATTTAAGTATCTATGATAAAAAAATCAGAATAAACTTCAATTGTTGATGAACAATGAAGATCCATGGGTAATCAGTATATTTTCCATATATGTTTACCAATGTTTTAAGTTACGATCTAGCTTTGCTTCTGTAAATAATTCCAGTATATCTTCATGATTTTATACTGTTAATAATTCACTCTATAATATTTAATTTTGTTGATTGCTCTTTTATTGTGAATATATGTCAGAGATTACCAATAATTGGATTAATAGAACTATTGTATTGTAAAGTATTGTATTGTAGCCAACTGCGCAATACAGGACCACTGACAACAAATACATGTCTTGTTCAGAGAGAGATTTAAGGTGTCTGCAGGGAATTAATTTCCTATTATAGAATTTTGTAAAATTTTCTGTGTAGAAGCATAATTGTATTATTGTTCAAAATGTAAAATAAAATTTGGGGGTCACCGTGCATTTAAGCGCAAAATCTGAAATTGAAAATTTCAGGATTTTACATAGAAATGATAGGGAAAATGATCCTATGAGAGGATAGTTTGAAAAATATGTTATAGAATTTTTTCATACTTTGCATGTGTTTAATTATCATTATGTAGTTTAAATATAAAAAATAAAAATTAGGGGTCACCGTTGAAATAAGAGAGAAAAATTGCAAAATGTTATATTCTCTAGTGATATCTTTGTTAAAATATTTTGTCAAATTATCTCCCTTGAATAATTTCTGTGTTCTGTAAATCCAGCAACAGATTTAAAGTTCATGTGTTTTAGCTCATGTTTTTGTAACGAAAATGTCATAAAAATAATT
>MJUU01021060.1:24731-45816 GCA_002080025.1 Modiolus philippinarum | reverse complement strand
TGCTTTTAAACTATTGTATAAAAGAGACACATGCTCCTTTTAAACATGTCCATTTATATTTTTCTCAATAATTTTCGGTTCACGGGAAAACATGGACGAATTTCAATACTTTTTGTTATATATATTTACGCACTCAGTTGAAAAAATATATATATATATATATTCACAACGTCGGTTCAAATCAATTATTTCATGCATAAAAATTGATATGAATGGAAATGCCAGTGACCCAAATTTATTGTTAAAATGATATGCGATACCTTTTAATATATTATGCACTGTTGTTCAGTCCAGTGCTCATGTATTATATCTTAAATGAAATGAAACAAATATGTAACATTTGAATTCACCACACTGTTAAACCAAATTACATTAATCACAGTAATTAGTTAATAATTTGGAATTTATTATCCTAGGATAAAGGAATTTGTCGTATAAAATGTTGAATATAGGAAGAAGAGACCAAACTCATCATTGCTACCTCTGTCCGAAGCCAAAGATCCAGTTCTTCTGTAGAGACTGCCATATTTATATATGTGGTGACTGTAAGAAAAAACACTTACAAGTAAAAAGTTCTACTGACCATGTTATAGCACGTGTTACTGGACTAGACCGAAGGGGACCAAATAATGCCAAATAAAAACGTCTTTTTTAGATAATTTTTGTATTCAATGTACATGTGACATATTCGTTGAGGAAGAAATAAAATTACAAGTGGATTTCAGTGAATATGAAACATGTGTCTCGTTCTGTTCATAAACTTGTGGTGTTCCGTATTTAATGTTCCTGATTTATACATCTGTTACACACATGTAACAAAAACTTCTGTGCATGTTCTATATGCACACATTGAGCAAAATGTGATGTGTTCCGTATGTATCATTTATACATGTGTTATACACATGGAACTATGAAAAACATTCATATATATTTTTATTTTTCATTTGCCACAGTAAATCTATGTACAAACGTTAAAGTCTTTGTACAATGCAATTATAGTGTTAATCCCGGGATGTTGCATCACTGACTTGTTCTGTGCAATATACTATGTTCAGTACTTGATAAATAAATATAAGGATTAAACTTCGTTTTTCTTTTGCACGAATGTGTTGCGATTGTTATTTCGTGAATAAATCATGTGATGGAAGTGGAAGGACCTCGATATGTACCCTCTGTTGATAAACCTGTGAGAAAAGTGAAAAGATCGCGATTTATACTCAGTACGTTCTTTTTTTGTGTGGATTGCTTTTCTTGGTAAAAATAACTGTTATCATATTTTTTAAGGTCAGTATAGGAGCTTTAATGTTGAATTTATTTTATCATCCTTCCCTATGGTAATATTAGCCTCCAGAGGACTTCTGCAAAAGCCATATCCGGTTGACCCGGATATATCAGAAGATGACCTGGACATATCAAGCTATATTCCCAACGGTTGAAATGCAGAGGAGTGGACAGAGGGTATCACATATAGCACCTCGTCACTAAGTGAGGCGGAGTATAAAAAGTTTATCCTGCTCTTTCCAATTTTCCAATTTTCACTACCTGTACATGGCTGTTGTATACAATGCATGCATATTTTCGGAAGCTATATGGATTCACCGTTTTACATGGACTATTCCGCTATGCTAAACTTGTATACTTTTGAACAGATTGTTGTTTTGTTGACATTTACACTCTAGCTCTCTTTCTGGACAGAAAGGACTAAAATACATTGTACTACCATAAAACTAACAGAATACATTGTGATCTGTATTCTTATGTTCAAACTAAGTTTACTCCAAGTAATGTTAATTAGGTACGCAAAGAAATGACACACACACAATCCAAAGGTACTCCCAGTTCTGATTAACCATCGTATCAGCCGTTGTTTATGTTCTTCTTTAATTACATTAATATACACAAAAAATATTTTCCCTTGTTATTTATATTCTGAGTATATCCCTTAATTCTGTATCCTAGCAACTCAATCTCACTCACCAACTGGATTTTGTATTAAACCACACCGAGACCCACATATTTAAAGATGATGCGTTTGTAGCTCTGATTCTTTGGTTTGGCCAAGCTTGAGCTTAAAGTTCAGTCTCCAAATAAATATAGGAAGGCTGCCTACATGGACCTCGTTGCATGCATCTAGCACTCCTTTGTCTTTCATATAGTCACAAAACACATTTAAAAACGTCCCTCAATAGTCTTTCTGTTTTCCGATTATGTGTACTATGACTAGTTATCATACCGCTTTCCCTTTGCTGTTATAATATAAAGTCCACCATAGACACATTTTCAATTTTTTTGTCAGACCTTACTCTCAGTAATACATCGGCAAACGAATACCGAAGTGAAAATGAAAGTTGAAATTCCAAAATAACGGCAATTCATATGTAATACGAATCGAGACAGCATGACAGAGACAAATAAAACCAAACCATAGAGTTTCACCCCGGAAAGAAAACTGTATCTGATTTATTGTTGTCATGGCATTTGAAAATATCTGCTAAAGTGATCTATACAACCAATAATAATACATCTGCAACGTACTTATTCATGGTTACTGTCAATACGCCATAAATGATTTGGTGCAATATAGGCGCCTTTGGATTTGACCAATTTTTTCTCTTTACTACCAGTTTAATCAATTTTGTGTATTGAGTCTCCATCTCTTTTGTCGCAAATTTTTGCTAAGCATCTATTTTTCGCAACGGGGAGATTCTTTGAAAACAAATGAAACAAATATATTTCGATTTTCATCGTCAATGTTTGAAAATTGTCTTTTAGGCAAGCGGTGAAGACGTCATTTTATTAATTTAAATGACCTAAAAGCCTCATGGAATTTTATTGGCTCATATGAAAGGCTGAAATGTTAACTAACAAGGGTTATGTCGTAAACATTGAAAACTGGTCCAATCTGTACGAAATTTGGGGTCAAAAAGGTCACCTTGTAGAGATCCAATTTGGACCAAGTCAAAGTAAATGAATTAAATCGTTCAAAATTAAACAAAAAGTCATTGAAAACTTTGTAATGCTTTGAAAAAAATATTACTTCGTAAAATTCAATGACTCAATATAGACATTTGGTAACAAAAATGGCGTCATGTGCATCGTTTTTTGAGTAATCGCAAAAAAGACATTTTTAAGTTTGTAGTTATTTTTCAAGAAATTTTGTTGTTTTTGGCTAAGGATGTGATCAAAACAATCATTAAAGCAGTGTTATGATTACGTAGATGTTTATGTTGCATTAGCTATCCAAATAAATTCTAATTTCGGCACCAACCCTGAAACTGTCATTTGCTATTTTTTCACATTTTTATTGCCACGTAGCCATTTTTGTTACAAATGCATTTAAAGTTTAACCCCCCCCCCCCCTTTTCAAAACGGAATGTGATAATGCCATATTGACAATAGAGAAAACTTTTCATACTTTGATATCTAAAGTACAAGAAGTACAAGGGAGATAAATTAATGTAAAATGGTAAAATCTAAAATAAAAAGATGACAATTTCTGAGTTGGAAATATACTAATGACACAATTTGCTAACTAAATATGAAGAAAAATCAACAATTAACAGGTAAATCAGTAAATACTTTAGAAATACACAATAAAATGAAACAATATTTTAAAGATAATGATATTGTGAAAGTCTAAAATTTTTAAGGTAAAACAACTGACTGACATTAATGTAGCAATGGGCATATGAGCTATAAAGTGGAATCGCGAAATAAAATGTAAAAGGTAAAATAAAGAAAACAAAAACATTTAGCCCAGTCCTTTAATTTCAACTTCCGCTACATAGACGATGTGCTTTCTCTTAATAGTCCTAAATTTAAGGATTATTTACATCAGATCTATCCAAATGAGCTTGAAATTAAAGAAACAACTGAAACACCTACTTCAGCTTCGTACCTAGATCTTTTATTGTATATTGACGAAGATGGACGTTTGAAATCTAAGCTATATGACAAGCGTGATGATTTTAATTTCCCCATTGTGAACTTTCCCTTTCTTAGCAGCAATATACCTACCTCTCCAGCCTATGGAGTGTACATTTCACAGTTGATTCGTTACTGTCGAGCTTGTAGTTTGTACAGTGATTTTTTGAACAGAGCAAAAACACTGTCCCAAAAGCTGCTTAGTCAGGGATTTGTTCAACCTTTGTTAATTTCATCCCTCAAGAAATTCTATGGCCGTCACCATAGCATCATTGAAAGATATGACGTGTCAGTATCCCAAATGAAAGTGGACATTTTCAGCTAGATTCACGACTTCCCGGATTTGACTACCGACTTTGACATTTTCCCGGATTGAACCACTCACAGTGTGACGGGTGCTGTTAACAGAGCAGGACATGCTTACCCTTCCGGAGCACCTGATGTCACTCTCAGTTTCACTGGAGTTCACACTGTGAATGCCTTTGTTCTGAATGTTGTGGTCTCTGGTTCTTTGCTTTGTGTCTGTCTGGCGTCATTGTTTTTGTGTCTAACGTCATTGTTTTCTGTGTTCTCGTTTTTGCCCTGTCTTTGGACTTCGATTTTTGCGAATTTCACCCCTTTGTTCCTTCGGTATTCTGCTGCCGTTGTTTTATCTAAAAGCTAAAACCTAAAGAATATAGACGGCATTTAAAATGTAAAAGCTAAGGAATAAAGATGCTACAGATGTGCTTATTTTAGAGATCCATTTTGATCCTCAGCTAAAAAGCACAACAGAAATGTGGATTCAAACTGGGTCGGTTGGGAATATGAAAGAAGTGACTCCGCGTGTGCATTTTTTAAATAGGAAAGACGTCCCTATTTAAGCTTGTCAAAGGCCAGTCAAGTTGTTTTCAAAATCTTGCTTCTCTAGCAGAGGATGACGTTGACAGGGTCATTGATGCTTCAAATAAGGTAATTTCTTCATTGTATGACCCAGGGGGCAGGTTCAAGAAATCGCACAATAGTCTAAACCAGTAAAAAAATTCAAATTGCTACAAGTAAAGACAAAAGCCTTGTAAAACTGCCTCCATGAGAAGTATCTTTTAGAATCCATATCTTACGAGTTATGTGGCAAAGCAGGGTCTGGGTGTTGTCATTTTCAGTAAAGCCCAATAATGGAGAACCAAGTGACTATGGTTGGAAGGTTGAGGAAAACAAATTGGAGCATGTAAATGGCGTCCGACTTTCTCGAAGACATGTTTTGCTCATGTATGGGAAATCGAGCATAGTTATCTGCATTTTTGAGCAAAGAGTTTGGTCCGTATTGTACAGACTAATGTGCATGTCACGGTAGTGAATCCTGTAACAATACAAAAACTGTTTGCTCTGGTTCTGAAACCAATGGTTGACAACTTTTGAAATGCAAATATACAATTCTCATTAAAATAATCTTTTGAGTCGGAGCAGGGGAAAGTGTCAGTTCTTTACCTGTACTTCTCAGTTATATCTGAAGCTCTTTTTAACATTCTAGGCCTTTCATGTCGGTTCATGTCTGCATTTGTTTTATATTTTATATGCTGTTTTAGATTTTACGTTTTAGATATTTTACCTTTTATTTGTTATCTGTTTTAAATTGAAAGTTTGCAATGTTGTTCGCCGCAACAACAAAAGTTGAGACCTATAGTTTTCGGTCTGTGCGTTCGTTTGTGCGCCCGTCGCACCTCATTTAAACATCTACATTATTAGGTGATTTCTCAGAAACTACAAGTTTGATCTTCATAAAATGTTGTTAATTTATTCATCCTAATAATCACAAAATAATTTGGTATTTTGCATTTTATCGCCAAGATGCTAGATAGAATATCCGTGCCATTTTCTTGTTCCCTTTCAATTTTATTATTTAGATGTTTTACCTTGCATATACTGTTTTTATTTCTTATATTTAACCTTTCGAATGTCGTCTCTTTTCCTTATATTTTACTTTTCAAATATTGTCTCTATTCCTTATATATTACCTTTAAGATGTCGTCTCTTTACCTAATATTGTACCTTTTAAATGTCGCCTCTGTTCCTTAGATTTTAGCTTTGAAATTTCGTCTCTATTCCCTTGATTTTACTTTTTAGATACCGTCTCTATCTTTTATATTTTCCTTTAAATGTCGTCTTTATTCCCTATATTAAATATTTTAAATGTCGTCTTTATTCCTTATATATTATTATACCATTTACATTTCTATTCGCGATTTCTCTTTACAGCTCATATGCCCAGTGTAACATTAACGTCAGTCAGATTTTTAACTTTCACAATATCATTTTGAGTAGCTATTTATTGTTTTCATTTTATTGTTTATTTTAAAAGTATTTGGTGTTTTACCAGTTTAGTTTTGATTTGTTTTCAAATTTTGTTATTAGATTGTGTCTTGTATATATTTTAAGATGCTTTTTCGACGCAGAAATTATCAACTATTTATGTTCTATTTTACCATTTGACATTAATTTATCTCCCTTACACTTTCTAAAGCCAAGTATGAAAAGTTTTCAATATTATCATATGATGGCATTAAAACATTTCGTCTTGAAAAGGGGGTTTTGACAACTTAAAATATATTTGTAACAAAACTAGCTATGTGGCAATAATTTTGAACAAAATAGCAATGCAGCAAAATAGCAATGGTGCCGAAATTGGAGAATTTACTTGGATAGCAAATGCGACAAAAACATCTACGTAATCATAACACTCCTTTTATGATTGTTTTGATCACATGCTTAGCCAAAAAAACAACAAAATTTCTTGAAAAATTACTACAAACTTAATTTTTTTTTGCCGATTATTCTGAAAACGAGGCACATGACGCCATTTTTGTTTTCAAATGTCTATATTTAATTTGGTCATTGAAATTTACGAATTAATCTTTATTTCAAAGCATTTCAATGTATTAATGGCTTTTTATTTAATTTTTAACGTTTTTAAATCATTTTCTTTGACTTGGTCGAAATCTGAGTTCTATAAGGTGACCCTTTTGACCCCAAATTTTGTACGGTTTGCACCAGTTTTCAATGACATAACCCTCTGTTAGCTAACATTTATAACTTTCATATGAGCCAATAATATTCCATGAGGCTTTTGGGTTGTTTATACTTTTGAACTAAGCGTCTTTTCTGATACTCACCGCTCTACTAATTTATGTTATCAGAACTGAGCCATTCTTCCGTTCTCGCCGAAATTTTCAAAAGTTGACATACAGTAGTTGCCCATATTAAAGTTCCCAACGTGAATTTTCCCTTGTATTTCATGTAAAAACAGTCGCTGTTTAAAAAATTCTCAAGAGCTCATTTCTGAACCGATTTTTGTATTTTTACACCTCTAAAAAGAGCATCACAAATATGTTCTCCCAGTAATTTTGAAATACTTTTTATTTTCAAATGTTTTTGCATAGTAATCACTTAAATACAGGCTGAAATTTTGACGTCACAAATTATGATATAATATAAAGAACAATTTAACATCGTAATTTTGAGTTAAGTTTAAATTGTCACAAAATGAAAACGGCCAAACATAAAATTTTTTCTAAATTACTCAGAGAAACAATTCGTCATGTTCATTTTAGCAGTATAAAAAATACATAAATCGGACAAGAAATGAAGGCTACAGAATTTTTTGAACAGCGACTGTTTTTACATGAAATGAACATTGAGAACTTTAATATGGCCACCTACTGTATATCTTATATATTAAAATCAAAGTTTCTAAATAGATGTAAATCTATCAATGTTGCATGTATTTACAAGCACCACTTTCCAGGCTTTGCACTTCCATATTTTAAGTTTCACCATGTCAGTTGACATTGCAATTCCTCAGCATTCTAGTTTATATCTTGAGAGCATCTTCCATGCTGAAAATATCCGTCGCAATTTTCTCCCGCTCGAACACAGATACTGCATAATAAAAACCAACTTTCTACAGAACTTCTGGCTTCTAACTGAATCAGTCAGTTTGTTATTACACATTATTGAATCGAATGCATCAAATTACAAAGCATGTGTATATAATGAAATAAATAAAAGTATGCAAATATAATTATAGAGTATGTGCATATAAAGATGAAGTATGTATGAAAGAGAAAAGAAATGGGGTAAATGTCAAGGAGACAACATCAAATCTCCATGTTAAAACGACCAAAAACAAAGCATCTAGGTATCACCGTACGGTCTTCAATACAGTGAGAAACCTCACACCATATAGCAAGCCCTAAATGGCCCCCAAAAAGGTAAAAAATTGAATAAATCAATGGAAACAAACCATATAAGGATGAAGAATATGCATATAATGACAAACTATGTGCTTATAGTGATTAAATAAGTGTATAGAAAGATAAAGTATAGTCATATAAGGGGACGACCATTTGATTTTTCGGGGGGGGGGAGCTTGGGCGATTTTGTCTTGATAAATTGTTTGTTTTCATAATATTTTCGAACAAATTAATTATTTTCACTACTGTAACAGCAAATTATTTATTTACAGTTGCAACAATAAAAAATATTCTTTAAATCAACATCAAATTATTAATTTTCATAACAAGTAACACCCCCCCCCCCCCCCCCNCAAATGGTCATCCCCTAACGACAAAACGAAAAATATGTAACAAAATATGCACATATATGAAAAAGTAAATAGGTAAGCGCTGCATATATACATTTCTACCGTTGCAACTTACCTATCCAATTATATGTAGAGAGAGCTGCTTGCAATACTACTTTCTATATATTAAAATAAATTATGTTCATATCTAGATGAAGTATGTGCATATAATTAAAAAGTGTGTAAATAAAGATGAAGTTTGTTCATATAATTATAAAGTATGCGCATATAATGTAGAATGACAAAGTATATGCATAAAATTATAAAGTATATTCATATAAAGTATATAAAATGACAAAGCATATACATAGGAAAAATTAAAGGATATGGAGTGAATGTACATATAATGTAAACGCATGTGCATATCATGATAAAATTTGTGCATATAAAGTATGTGCATAATATGAGGAAGTGTATGCACATGACAAACGTAATGTTTTCTATGTTTCAGTTTGAGAAAAGTAATGGTGATGCTAAATCTACCCATGTAGAGCACCTTTCACGACATAATTATGCGTATTATAATAAGTTAATCATTCATACTGAAAAAAATGTTGAAAAAAAATAACCAATTTTTTTCCTGGGCTGAAAACATTGGGGCATGGGGATGAAAAAACTAGGATTATGTATTCGCTACTGCTGCGTACTTGATTGACAGTAAATTAGCTTACGTTATTTATTGGCCATAATACGGTAAGATGAATATGATCTATTTATAACATTGAAAATTTCGTAAATGGCCACCGTTCTTTTAACATTTTTTAAACAAGTAAGTTAGCGTTTCGAATAACTTATAAATTATTTTTGAAATTATTGTGACAAGGAAAACGTGAGTCTCTGATGCTGAAACAAGAGTATGACTACCATTTGAAAAAAAAAGATCATTGAATATTCTGGTTTCCAAGTAAACATTTTGTTAATATCAAAAAGTGAAAGTAAAATTATAGTAGTTTGAATGTCTCGTGAATTTTGATCGCCCAATCACGGTTCCACTAAAGTAGAAAATTGTGACAAATATTTGGCTGTATTTTTCAAGTAATAAATAACGAGAAAATGCGTTCTTTTAAACATAATTAGCATGTACTCACAGTATAAATTGTACATTAATTTTAAATTTAAATTGTTCTGCACGAATACAATGATGTATAATGCAGGGCAAGCTAACATTGGTTTGTCCAACAGCATGTGGTTTAGATAGACTTTAGGCAATTTCTGGTCGGAAAGGGTAGAAAAATTGAACTGAATCTTGGGAATTGGATCATACGTAGTCATGGCAGTCTCAAACAAACGGCATTAGCTTGACCTTCCTTAGATATTTTATAAGCCAACAACAATTTTGGAAAAAAACATTTCCACACGTGCAATTCCCTTTTCAGACCTCCGATTGCTTTTGAATGCATCTTTTTAATATCGTTTTTATTGGTCAATTCTATACAATAGTTTCACTGCAAGAGAAATACCACTGCCAGATCAATCCTTAGAAAAAAGGGGGTTCCAGACTACTTTTTCGCTCTTTTCGTCAATTTTTGCCTAAATGATGAACTAAATCTAAAAAAAAAACGAAAAAGGGGGCTCCGACCTTTGGAACTCCTTCTTGGCCCACCTATGAAGATAATGGTGGCTTGTTTTGTTTCTGTCATCATGTCGTCTTTTCGTTTTTTTTTTTTTTTTTTTTTTCATTTATTTTAATCTTTTTGTTCTAACTCTTGTTTTCGGGGCGCTAATTTGGCTGGGAGAAAAGTCGAAAATAATCAGGATAGACAAAATAAATGATACTGGCAAATTAACAACCTCAGTTTTAAGTTCACTTTTCGATCTGCCGTTTTTTTCGTCTTCCCAGATTTGACATCACACCAAACCGTTTGAACTTACCCTGGATTGACTCACTGACAGTATGATGGGTGTTGTATAGTTTTGAGGATATGCTTACCCTTCCGCAGCATCTGTTGTCCTTCCTGGGTTTAGAGTATATCAGTATTTTTTAGAGTTCATACTGTATATTCTGTAAGTTCTATACTTTTGTTGGACTTTGTTTTTACGTCGTGTCTTTGAACTTCCGACTTCTGGTGTACTCTTTTTCGCCTTGTCTCTTAACTTTTATTTATTCAGTGCATTTTTCCTTTGGTTTCTACTGCCGTTGCTGAAAAATTCCGCTGTATATGATGATATTAGATATATTTATTAATGATTGCTCATCTTGTCATTACAGGTAAGAAAGGAAGGCTAAACCGCTTGTACAGGCAAAAAGAAACCAGAACATGACTCAAAAGGAGCGTGAAAATTTTTACCGTAATGCAACTGTTATCGTTGACGACATCAATTATGTATTTACGGGATTAATAGAGGTACATTTAACCAGTCAAAACCTGACTCTTTATCAGTTTATCCAATCAAAACAACACGATATATACCATTTATGTTATAACAACAAATTGTGCTGTATGTGTCAGGCAAATCATAGGCTGCCTATTAATAAAAATCGAATACTCTTTCCTTCCCAGCTGGATATTATGTTAGATACTGCATCTAAAATGTCTGGTCACAACGCAGCAGGAAATTTACCCAAACACTGTTGTAGCCCAGCAAACCCCAATGTGAATCTACAACAATTTGACTTATCTCTGTCTAGGTGTATTTTGGTAACATTTACGACAATTGCTCCTGTTGGAAGCGCGGAACGACATGCACTTGAAGCTTTAGTAAGGCTGAGAAATGAATCTTTCGGTCACGCCCAAAGCGGGTTCATTACTGATCCTGACTACAGCAAATATCAAAAGGAGATAGAACAATCTCTGATTGTTTTAGCAAGAATAATTGGGAAGGAGGGTCAAGTTAGGCAGAGACTTAAAGACTCACAAGATCGCCCTTTAAGTGAAGAACTGTGCATGAAATACCAGAACCACTTGTTAGAAACTGCAGAGAAAGAGAAAGATTTGTTACAGGTAATTATGAAATGTTATAACAACATGCATTGTAAAAGAATCTTGGTTTATTTACCATGACATTGCTTTGTCACCCTTAATTAATGTCCTTTAGATTGCCAGAAAATATATCCTCCTAAAAGTATTAACTTTGTGCAATCTTCCGCTTTAATTGTGTTACTTACTTATTTACATTTCGATAGCTTTGTTTATAGGCCAATCGGTCACTCCAAGGAACATGAACGTACTACTGCAGTATCTTGCCCATGACAGATTTTCACCAAACATTTAATATTATCGAAAGCTGCTGTTTTTAAATTTTAATTTTTAAAACGAAAAATGCTATGGCATACACACCCCTGTACTTTTAAAAGTCAAATGATTAGTTTTATATGTTAACTATGTAGCATTACCGTCGTTACGAAGAACTCTCCGATTCTCCTTATCTGCATGCAGTGTTCCGTCTTCAGTGGCAGAATAAAGATCACGTTTAGCTGTTGGTTTAATTTTATTGTTATTTCATTTCAAGTTTTATGCTAATTATCGAATATTATATTGTCCTCTCAAAGATGTAAAACTGATATTTAGGTAACATTTATGTGTCCCTTTTGAAATCAACAAATGTTCCGATAGGACCTCGGATTTGTCGTTACCATTGAGGTGGTTTCTGAGGTGACTTAAAATAATGCATAATACTGTTATTTTAGTACTTTGTTAAGGAAGCAAATACAGCTGTATATGTGTGACTTTTCTCATTTTCTTGCAGAGCTTAGAAGATGTTGTAACTCCCATTATTGAAAATGCTGTAAAGAATGCTCTTTCAAAATGGAATGCTGACATGCGCAATACCACAGCCACCTTGTTTGAAGGTATTTACTCTATTTCATTTTCTAATCTAAAAACAATCAAGCGGCGATGAACAAGCTATTCTTTCTTCTTCTGACTAATGATCGGAAATAGCGAACTCAATTTAATGTCGGTATTTTGATGTAAGAAAGGAAATGGGGTAAATGTCAGGGAGACAACTTCCCATATCCAGGTTAAAACGACCCAAAACAAATCATCTAGGGGTCACCGTACTGTCCCCAACATAGTGAGGAACCTCATTCATAAACAATTCATGAATTAAAAAAAGTCTTTTTTCATTTCCTTTAGATAATGGAAATTTTACAATATCTGCTTTATTTGAACATTAATTTCTTGAAAGTTTTGCATGTAAATCAAGAATGATCATACATACCTTGAAAATGAGGCTGTTACGATTAGAAATGTGCAAAGACCGCTGTGTACATGTGAATTTTCCTTGATTTTGTCAGACAGGTTAAAAATTCTAAGTGTTGGATTTTTTCTTTTTTGAGGGCAAACAGACAGGAAAATTTTATTGATGGGAAAAATACATTTGGTCAATATTTACTGGATCACCTGTCCACAGGTAAAAGGTGACACTACCCATATCAGATATGTCCATTCTCAGTGACAATCGCGCGCGGTAAATATTTTGCGTTCGAACATAATGGAGATTTTGAAAAAGTTGTTTTTCCTCAAAAGTATATGAGTTACAGAATTCAGAAGTGTACGTTATTTTTACATGGTCATGCAAATTTTTGAGCCGAGACATACAGCAATGCAGTCAGCGGAATGCAAAATTCATTATCTAAAGGAAGTGAAACAGAGTTTAGATTTTTTGTGTAGTTGACTTCAACTTGACCATACTTCCGATTCTTTCTGTAATCATCACTCTTTAATAGTATTAACCTGACTCATCTGCAGCCCATTTGTCTGAAAATACTGAGTCTAAACGAAACGTTCTTTTTTATATTATTTTGTCGAATTTTGTCGCGCTATTTTAATGGGGAACCTCGGTCTATTATCTCCATGTAACAAGTTAGTTTTGTATGGTTCAGAGTGGAGATATTTTTAATTAGCAATTAGAATTATCTCCACTTTAACTATATATAGGGAGATAATAGACCGAGGTTTCTTATTATAAACTTGTTAAAACAATGCGTATTGTGGATCCATTACAAGATTTTGGTAACTTTTACCAAAACCGAGATTTATTTTTCTTACTTATAATGGGATTTGTTTCTTCGGATTCGTACTTACGTAAGCTTTCGGCAGCAATTGATGCTGTTTCAAAGCTTATAATGACATTGTGTAGGAATTAAATACATTTGTTCTTTTTATTCCTTTTGATGAAAGCCTAAAGTTGGTATTTTTCTATAATCTATAATGATTATGCATAGCTTTTAATGTTTTTAAACTACATGGGATCAAACGTAGTAAAATTCAACTTTTTTTAATGTTAATGAGGAACCTCGGTCGGTTATCTCCCTGTACCAAGTTAGTTTTGTATGGTTCAAACTGGAGATAATTTTAATTAGCATATCAATACCTTCTTTTCATATTTGAATTAAAATTATCTCCCTTTTGACTATATATAACTTACTTGGCACAGGGAGACAACTGACCGATGTGGTGGGTCTCGATGGGGTATAAGCGGGAAGCGGGATTGGCCTTTTTTCGTAAGCGGGAAACGGGATCGTGGCAAAAAAGTGCACGTGGAAACGGCAAAGGATGTCGTGCGGGAAGCGGGAACTTCAAAAATTTTAGCCCATGAAATGGGAAAAACACATATCTTTAAGAGTCTTTGTAAAATATTTTCCCGCCCGGGAAACGGGAAAGCGAAGAAAAAATTAACGGGATTTCGGGAAAGGGACCCCCATCGAGACCCCATTGTGATGTGTGTAAAAGTCGTACTTGACAATTTTGCTTTTAGTGTTTTCAAGCTATGAAGGTCCAGAAAGTGCCAAAGTTGACTTTAATGTGTCAGAAAGCTTACCTTTTCAACACTTATTTTGGGTCACCCTTTTCCTGATGTAACCGTGTAAAATCTTATTTTTGTCAAATCGTTAACTATTTTTTTCGTTTTTCAGGGTCATCTGTAACTGAGAACAAGTCACAAGGGTCAGTATTAAATAATTGAATCAGTGTTTTTGTGCATCAATATCAAAACAAAGGCAACTAAAGAAATAGCCGCACAAAAATAGAACCAATATACAAACTCCTTATATAGGTTTGATACTCATGCTTCTGTAATTTCTTTCTCATTTTCGGCCTTGTCTGGTTTAATCATTTAAAATCATTATATTTTTTTGCCAATGGAAACCCTGCTTTTATATATATTTTTATGTTATACATCTTGATTAACATGCTGTTAACAATCTAAATTCGAATACGATTGACTTAATTCGCAAAAAACAACATACATCGTTAAAGAGAACATACAGTAATAATTACATATGTTATAATATTACAATATTTGCACATGTGTGTAGCAAAATGAAATATTAATAACTACTTATTTCTTATTTAACCAGGAGGGATGACCCTCGTAAATATAATCTTTATAAATTCAGTAACCGGAAAAGAGTTTTGATATCCGTCACGCCATGTTCACATGGAAGAACCAACATAGGGAAATAAATAAAACGAGGACTGTACATGCAAGATATCTACGGTTTATCATGTAATTTTACACTTAAATGTAAAAAAATAAATTAAATATTATTGTAATAAATATAAAAAAGTATGCCTTTTCTAAAAACACCCTCTTACTCCATCGTAATTTCAATTTACCTTATCGAACACATCGTTATATCTTTAAAACATCAACGAACCAATCAGTCTAATTGTTTACATCAAAGCGGACGATTTCAGCTTGTAACACGAAACATCTTTATTTGGTATTACTTCAGGTAACTATATGTTTATTTATGGTTAGAAAAGTCAATGGAACTACTGTTTTTATTAAAAGAATGATTTTCAATCCAGATTGCTTAATAATATGATGTTCAGGACATGCAATAAAAATACGCAGAGGACTGGAACATGACAAAAAGAAGCGTTGCGTTTTTTCATGATATTAAGAGTATAGAAGACGCTAACAGTAGCAGTACTTAGGGTATGTGATTTGCTCATCAACAAGAATGTACTTTCAAAAGAAACGTACGTGTATGTTTCTAAAGAATCAAATTGAAAGCTGGAAAATATTCATTTCATCTTGAGTTCCGCCAGTCAAAGTCAAATCACGGAAACGAAAAATAAAAACAACACACCTCTAGTGATGCTTCTCATGAATATTGTGTACATATACAGAATCATTTGAACATGTTAACATACTTTATTTATCATATAACATAGAAAAGTGTGACGGGCAGACAGAGTGATTAGTATAGCATCCCCTGACGTGAGTAGACAGTTACTGCAAACTTGGTAAACATAGGAAAGTGATTACTACATATCCTGATACATCTAGTAAAATCTTGGCAATGAAGGCCTAAAGTTTTGTAAATAACAATATATTTGAAGAAAGTATGAATGCTATTCAAAAACATATATATGATACAGATGATCCCTTTGTAGTCATCTCATATGCTTGGTTTATGTGATTCTAGAACATCCAATACTTTCATTGTTTTCAATGTTTAGCTAATTACGGTATTTGTCGTACAAACCAACGACTAGCTGGGTTTTTTTTTTTTTTATACAGTTAAGTATGGGATAGGATACAGAATTTTCAAAATTATTTCATCTACTTTGATAAACATATACATTGTACTATGTTAAAGTTTCCGATTTGCCGTAATCGCTCTCCTATATGTTTTACCAGTTTTAGTCGTTACTCTTGTCAGGAGGTGTATAGGGTGCGCCACCTTCCGCGCCTGGCTTAAAAGAGGCCCAAAGGTGACTGAATCAGTCAATTGCAAAACCAATTGGTGCTCAACATTTTATCTCTGAATTGACATACATTTCAGTGCTATTGCTGGTAAGGTTAAAATCAAATTTTTCATCACACTGTAAGCATGTATTATTTTAACCCTCACAGTAACATTGGTCAATTAATTAGTTTGTACTGAACAATGCATAATATCTCATCTATCAATCAATTACACTGTTCATTCTACTTCTTGTTATTAGGGCCCCGCATCGAGATGCGGGTGCCCTATAGTTTTCACTTTGTCCGTCTGTCTGTCTGTCCGTCTGTCCGTCTGTCCGTCAACAATTTTTTCCGTCACAGATTTCTTGGCTTCTATATGTGGGAATGATTTGAAATTTGGTCTGAAGCTTGAAAATGATGAGTTGTATCGTGTAAGCAATTTTCAAGTTTGTCGGGTGCCCACTTCCTGTTTGCCGATACTTTGAATTTTTGCTAAAAACCAAATTTTCCGTCAAAGATTTCTTGGCTTCTACTGAAGGGAACGATTTGAAATTTGGTCTGAAGCTTGGAAATGATGAGTTGTATTGTGTAAGCAATTTTCAAGTTTGTCGGACATCCACTTCCTGTTTGCTGAGACTTTGAATTTTTACTAAAAACTAAATTTCGGTCACAGATTTCTTGGCTTCTACTGGAGGGAATGATTGGAAATTTGGTTTGAAGCTTTGAAATGATGAGTTGAATTGCAAAAGTGGTTTTTCAAATTTGTCGATCAACCACTTCCTGTTTGCCAATACTTTTACTTTTTACTATAAACCAAATTATCTTCATAAGATTTTTAGACCTGTATCAACTTGGAATGATTTGATATTAAGTCTGAAGCTGAAAAATGACATGGTTTGGTAAAAATTCAAGAATTCACTGTATCCAGCAAATTACTGTATCAACACATTTGTGTCAAACAGAATGTGAATCCCCACTTACCTCAATTTTACTTTTACATGGAATTTCAGGATCGAAATTGCGGGCCCTTCCGACAACGCCAGTTTCGACATGCTCTAGTTATTTGCAGTAACTATTAGTTGCTCTTCAGATCGTATAACGACTTTACATAAACATATCGCGACTTGATTGAAATAATTTTTCCATTTTGATCAATGATAATGTATATTTTTCTTACTCGATCTTTCTTTTGACTTTCTTTCTACAGCTCATGATACTAAAATGCTTGTATGCTTTCTCATCTGACCTTTTGACAAAAATTGTAAATTCTCTTATCAACAAAGCTTTTATTAATCAGTATTCCACAATATGTGCACTTTGAGAAGTACTATTTTTCTGCTTCTTCAGAAATAATGCATGATCTCGTCCTAGCTTAGGATTTTTTGCATGTACTCGTTTTTCTCGCTTAGCGCTCTATTATATTATTTATAATTTCACCAATATTGGATACAAGTCCTGATACGCATGTAGAACCATACAAAAATTAGGAAATTTCATGAATACATGTATAAAAGGGTTTTGCTACGCATTACTCGAATCGAGAATATGTTCATTCTTGTAGGGTGGGTTATTGGTTCGTGCATGTTCTTAAAAAGTACACAGCCGATTTTAATTCTTAAAAAAGAAGCAGATAGCTGATTAATTTATCTTTAGAATGTACGCTTCACTTTTTATGCCCCCGCGACGATAATGGTACATTTTTGTACAAAATATACATTGTTGAACTTAGTCATTTTTGTAGATTTTTCATAGAGGGTACATAGTTTGTCCGCGCAACTCCTCCTACAGTTTTAATGCTAGGAAGTTTTTATTTTGCAGATTATTTTTACCTATATTGAAGATGTGCATGTGGTAAGGATTTTGATTTTGGTTAATTTTTGTGAAAATTATACATTGTTGAACTTAGTCATTTATCGGTGATTTTGTAGTAGTGGGTACATAGTTTGTCCGCGCAACTCCTCCTACAGTTTTAATGCTAGGAAATTTTTATTTTGCAGATTATTTTTACCTATATTGAAGATGTGCATGTGGTAAGGATTTTGGTTAATTTTTGTGAAAATTATAAATTGTTTAACTTAGTCATTTTTCGGTGATTTTGTAATAGTGGCAATATAGTTTGTCCGCGCAACTCCTCCTACAGTTTTAATGCTAGGAAGTTTTTATTTTGCAGATCATTTGTACCTATATTGAAGATATGCATGTGGTAAGGATTTTGATTTTGTTTAATTTTTGTGAAAATTATACATTGTTGAACTTAATCATTTTTCAGTGATTTTGTAATAGTGGGTACATAGTTTGTCCACGCAACTCCTCCTACAGTTTTGAAGCTAGGAAGTTTTTATATTGCAGATAATTTGTACCTATAATGAAGATTTTGTATGTGGAAAGGATTTTGATTTTGATGCATTTTTGGAAAAAAATATACATTGTTGAACTTAGTCATTTTTGGGTGAATTATTAATAGAGGGTACACAGATTGTCCTCACAAGTCCTACAGTTTTGGTGCTAGGAAGCTTTTATTTTACAGTTCATTTGTACCTATATTGAAGATGTGCATGTGGTATGTATTTTGATTTTTGTTCTCTTTTTTTCAAAAATATACATTGTTAAACTTTCTAATTTTTTTGGTGACTTAGTAAAAGCTGGTACATAGTTTATCTGTGCAACTCCTAGAGTGAATGAATTATCATGTGTTTAGTGGGGGCATCATATGTGTCTTACAGACACAAATATTATTACTAAAAAATCACAATTTGATTCAACCTTGCGCGGGGGCATGTCATCCTCTAGTTTACATTAGAAATGTAAACAAACAAAATTTCCTTCCCCTTTCGATTACACACATCCAGATTTGTGTATTTATCTTCAATCTAGTCCTAGAGTAGTATTTTCCGCATATGTACTAGTCCTCGTGCGATATTTCCCCCATGTTGGTTATGCCATGTGATATTTGACTTTATTCTGTATCCAAATGATATTTTGTTTTTGGTAGAATGTTCATTTCAATGTGAAATAAAGTTGTAATTCCAATTTGAAAAAGGCACTAGTTTAATCGACTGGAAAGCACATACCTCAGTCTGTATTTCAATGTAACTCGCGTTTTAGGGACCGACCGTTTAACTTGAAAAGGGGGGGGGGCTATGGTTTTTTTTTTTTTTTTTAATATTTTTGAGCCGATTTTATGTGAAAAAAATATTTTGGCTGCCAAAATGATGAAAAAAAATTTCTGAAGGAGGCTTTCTGCCCAAAAAATTATGTTAATTTTGGAAAAAAATATTTTCTTGATACACGTGAAAAAAATAAATAAATTGTTTCGCGCAAAAAATTTTTCTCTCCAGAAAAAAAAACATTACCCCCCTCCCTTTTCAGGTTAAATGGTCGGTCCCTTAAAGAAAGAAACTGTATTTCTGTATTCGTGGTAAAAGTCTTCAGGACACACGTGTATATTTCTGTATTCGTGGTAAAAGTCTTCAGGACACACGTATATATTTCTGTATTCGTGGTAAAAGTCTTCAGGACACACGTGTATAATTCTGTATTTATGGTAAAGGTCTTCAGGACACACGTGTATATTTCTGTATTCGAGGTAAAGGTCTTCAGGACACAAGTGTATATTTCTGTATTATTGGTAAAGGTCTTCAGGACACACGTGTATATTTCTGTATTCGTGGTAAAAGTCTTCAGGACACACGTGTATATTTCTGTATTCGTGGTAAAGTCTTCAGGACACACGTGTATACAGTCTGTATTTCTGTATTCGTGGTAAAAGTCTTCAGAACACACGTGCATATTGCAGGATTCTGATGTTTCATTGTAGTTATGAATATGAGACTGGGAATGGGACACAGCGATGTGAAACATCGGTAGATGAGGTATTTATTTTGTAAAATATTTAAGATGCAAAAATTTTGAATAAAAAGGAAATAATATTCAATATATTTTTCCCTCCTAGGTTCCTTAAGTATAGGTTCATGTTAGAATCATGCAAATCAAGCATTCAACTGATAAGTCCAAAATATTTGCAGGCGTTTTGCTAAATATATTTGCTTACATGGGCTCTAATAAGTGATGATTTGAAAGATGAAAATAATATACGGAGTTGGGCTAGTTATGCAATAAATCAAAATATTAAAGTGATTTAACCTAGTATTAACATGAGAAAATTTGGAAAATTTCTTCTCCATTTGTTCACTATATAACTAGTCATTTTATTTCTCAATTTTCCCAATCAGCAATTGTGAGAGATTTTATTTAAGGTCTACTTAATACAGTATAAATGTTTCATAGCCTGCAAATGATATGGACTCATCTTATTTTGCATGATTTTTTGGCGAAACTATACTTAAGGAGGCTCACTCCTGAATTTGTTTATATCAATGATTTCTTGAAACCTATTTTAATTGATTAAGCACTGTAGACTAAATGAAACAGTCTGAAATCCGGTGGTATTTAAACAATAGAAAATGAACTCTCGTTTAGAAAAGATAAAAATGTCGATTGCAACGCGTAACTCGTTGTCATGGCCTGATAAAAGTTACTTATAACATGAAAATGTATACTCTGTTATGTTCATGTGACGTATCTTGATATTGACAAATGATATTTTTAAAAATGTTTGATATTTCTCGAATATTTTTTACTGAAAAATGAGATTTCCCGGAATATACATGGTTCCAAAGCGTTTTGGATCTAGGCATTTCTTAATAACGAAAATTTCCAGGAAAAAATATACTTTGCAATTAAACATTTGTCTATTCATTTGCAATTTTTGGACTGGGTACACGCAGTGGTTTTGACGAAATAATGTATACAAAACGACTGTTTCTTCCTCGCAACCATCAAACAATATCGATTTTTACTCACTAAGCACGTGGGGTCTTTGAATGGGCTTTAACTGAAGGC
>MJUU01021059.1:40050-67227 GCA_002080025.1 Modiolus philippinarum | reverse complement strand
TACGTTTTTTTCTTAAATCCAAATATAACTGATGTCATGATAACGTCCGTCACATCATTACCATCGTTACAAAATCCGAGAATTCTCTAAAATACCTGATCAAACTATCTAATAGTAAATTTGGGTCTATGCTCTATATATGATCCAAAAGTGATCACTTAATAGCCTTTTGAGAAGTTTTGTGCATTTGTCCGTATTCATTGCAGTTAAGCTGAAAAAGACATTTTAATAGTTTGCCAAGGATTGCTTTTATAAATTATGGAATGCATGTATAAAAAAAACTGAAACAACAATGTTAGACTAATTATAAACTGCACCATTTATTTATTTATTCGGATGTGAGTTGACAGTCAAAAGATAACATCCAACAAAATCCCCTGATCATATTGTAACATCCAAACAGAATGCACATGTCAATGGATAACTTCCAATCATTATCTGTATGTCAAATGGTGTCATCCGTACAAAATATGCATGTCAAATGGTAACATCTGCAATAACTCGAATTGTCATTATGTTACGTCCGCTCATTACCTGTTGGGTTCTGTTGAATTTGTAAGCGATAATCGCAGTAGAATGTATTTTTTAATATTATGCCCTCAGCTATTTTTCATTTCAAGCACTTAATTGCTAGTAGGTTGAGCTGATTTTATGATATGCGATTCATTACGGACACGAGCCTTAAAAACTATTTGACCGAATATGAACTCTTTTAAAAGGCTTACTATGGTGACGTATTATGCATACATATACATATAAAGTAAAAACGACATTGGTGGCCACCTAAATGATATCCGAAAGAAATTAAACGGTTTTGTTACGGACCTAACTATTTGACAGAATTCAGAAGTTCACATTGAAAATTGCAAATTACCAGTCTTGAGATTGTTATCACCTTATAATTCTCATTTTTATACAAAGTATGGTATAGGATATAACTTATATGCTTCATCATGCTAAAAACATGCAACTACCTTGCCAAAATAGTGTTTATTTTGACCGACTAGGTAACGTCCAATCAGCAGATTTTAAATTTGAAAAAAGTAAACAAATAACATATTTTATTATCAAAATCATTGCTTATTTACACCTTTAAACCCTCCTGAAGCTTTTTGTAAACATTCTACACTCTCAAAAAGCTGATGAAAGGGTTTCAATGGAGATTAGAAATTGGGGTTGAAAATGTCACAAAAATGGCCGCGATTTTGATGCTTAAATCAACTTTTAAACATAAAATTATATATTTCTATACGACTGAAAGCGTTGAAGTTGTTTATTTTATCTCCCGAATAAATTTTATTTAAACATGACTAATGCCGTGAATCCTGATGTGTATGGTTTTCCAATAATCTGTCTCCAAAGTTGGGTATACCCTCCATTGCACTTTAGCTGAGAAGGGCCCATATGTTATTGGGAAACTTCACAGGGGATACGGGTTCATATTCCCTGTCTGCGTTTTATATCCCCTGAGCCGTCAGGCGAAGGGTATATAGGGCACAGACAGGGAATATGAACCCGTATCCCCTGTGAAGCCCGAATAACTTTTATATTCTGCTAGAAGTGCTATAATTTTTCTATTAAAAGCCTTTAAGACTTGAAATTTTGCTACCACGGGGATCTGGTCTCATATCCCCTATCAAGGTAACCAATCAAATTGCAGAATTGACCTGGATATTTCACTTCAACAGAATATTATATGTTATTTGGGAATCTTCACAGGGGATACAAGTTCATATTCCCCGTCTGTGTTTTATATCCCCTGAGCCGTCAGGCGAAGGGGATATATGGCACAGACAGGGAATATGAACCTGTATCCCCTGTGAAGCCCGAATAACTTTTATATTCTGCTAGAAGTGCTATAATTTTTCTATTAAAAGCATTTAAAAATTGTGATTTTGCTACCACGGGGATACGGTCTCATATCCCCTGTCAAGGTAACCAATCAAATTGCAGGATTTACCTGGATATTTCACTTCAGCTGAATATAACATGATATCCAATGTAAAAATGAGCAACAGACCATTCATGCCCTTTGTGTTGGTAGGGCGAGAAAACAAATCAAACACAGGTAGGTATGCAAGACGAGACAAATCTCACACACCCGCGGGCAAGATTAGGTAGTCTCTGACTCGGCAAAGTCTCGTCAGAGACAACCTTTATCTTGCCCTTGGGTGTGTGAGATTTCCTTGTCTCGCACACCTACCCTTGTTAGATTCATATTATCTCACGTCCTTTTCAGTGATAATGACATTATCAGGCAATGCAGATCAAAGGAAATTCATACAAATTACCGATAAATACGCAAGTACTGAGCTTCCGGGATGGTAAATGATTCCATCCTGACAGTTGTGACAATATCCCGGGACTAAAAGAGTTCATCAGTCAGGTTACAAGTGCGCAAATATTTACAATGCATTTTCTATAGGGGGTTCCCCTGTTTGGCGATTATCTAAAAATAGACGAAGGCTTTTTTCCGTCCCGGGGGTCCTGAAAATGATAAGTACTCATACAGATCTTTCGAATTCAAAAATAAAAAATGGGTGTCTATGCGGCGATTCTTGGTGTAAATTGAGGCTCAAAAAGGGTATATTGAAAAAAGTAAATTATTTTTATGTCGACCAAATTCCATAAAAGGTCAAATTATCATCTCTGGGTTACATTGTTGAAATCAGATTTCCTATAAATCGAATTGTAACATTACATAGTATTCTAATTAATTTTATTATCAACCAATCGTAGGAGTTGTAGTGCTTAATACTGAATACAGCGTTGGGTTCAAAACTGGATCCCTGTTCGAAAGTCAATATTTGCGCACTTGATACCGTCAGTATCATTGATTCAGTATAATACATTATAATTCCAATTGCTATTGTAACGTCCAATTTCATTGGTCAACGTCACGAACAACAACGAAGTTATTTTCTCGATAAACGCTTCTTGCCCATTAATACGCTCCGAGGAAAATAGTGCAGTATATGGTGACGTCAAATTCGGTGAAAACATTGTTTTAATTTCAAAGGATTGGAATTATAAGAAATAAAAGTAATTTTGGAGGAGTTTATGGATGTGTAAACGCGGCCTTTCACTCACAAACTTTACATCAAGTCCTTCGGACTTTATTTAGTTTGTGAGTGAGTCGGCCGCGTTTACACATCGATTAACTCCTCCAAAATGACTTTTATTCCTATAATGAAACTGATCACGTAAGTCTCAACACCGTAAAAATAAAGCTTTAATATCAAATGTGAACTATGTGTCAGTTTTGCTTTTAAATATGCATTTCAAAGAGTTGTTTGAAATCCCTTTAGAATTAAAAAAAAAACGTCCTGGTATGAAAAGGGACTTTGAACATTTTTTTCGGATGAAATAACACTGTTTCCGTCGTTCTTAGGTGCATTTTATTTGCTTTAAATGCGATGTAAGTAAACATTATATAGTTAAGTCCAAAGGTTGTCCATGAATATAGTAAAAATACTCCACATAACCTAACTACAAATACATTTACCACTAGTGCAAAACCTTGTGCAAACAATACTTTTACCACAAAAATTGTGCAAACAATACTTTTACCACAAACCTTGTGCAAATACATCCAATGTTCCAATAAATCTAAAAAAACATAATATACCTAATAATTTGTTAAAGAAATTTCTCCAAGAAACTTTAAATCATAGAGTCAAGAATTCTACCTATTTTCACATATATAGGCGGTTGTGCGTGCTCGGTGTAAATTTACAGAGCAAGATTTTTATTGTCATCATCGCATGTACAGAATAGTCCACATGAGACGATCGAAAAGACAAAAAGACAATTGTCACAAAGGATTTCTACAATCGTTACATACGGGAAATAAGTACAGTAAATCTAAGGACGACACACAGGAGCTAGGTGTATCCCAGGTGTCAACTAGATTGCACATTCTCGCCGATTACTTTGTATATGAATAGTTTGTGATACGCACTGCAGGCTTTTGATTCAAAAAAGAATAACGTGACCTTGAGATCATGGGCCATCGATTTTGAATTCCCTGACTAGTAGAATTTTGATGATAGAATACAGCTTAAGGTTCAGATTGATGATCATTCAGCAGTTATGATATCGTCATGACAATTCGTACATGGATAAGCTTGAGAACTGCAATACTGTGATACAAATCCGTTTGACGGACTTTGATTTCCTACAGATTCTCGATGTGAATAAGACCTATCTGCAACATTAAAATTTAACAATACAGTTTTTAGGAGTCTGTTCAAATACCAAAATATAACATTCTATATGCATGGTCTGAAGATTCCAGGCATCTACTATAGACAGTGACGAACATTTTCCTTTCCAATATTTATAATATCGTGCATACAATTTTCATTTACTGAAAAGACTGTCAAGGAAATTGTCATTTTTCATTTATATAAAGAAAAAAATGGTTTTCTCGTGTGATTTTATTTGACAGCTCTGATGAATATTATAAAATTTGCGATTGAATATTGAACGGAAATAACTTAATAAAGACTTGTTGTCGAGAACTTCCAGGTTGTTTTGCGTTGAATGCCCGGAGTTGAATGTAGACAACGGGGTGCAAATCGCGACGGTCATTGCGTGCTTATTACAAGTCTTGTTTGAGATTTCAATAATATGAGACAGTCTGAAAGTAATATAATTTCGAACATTACATAACATTACATGTTTAGGCTATATAAGATAATTGAAAACTGATTTAAGTCCCTATTTGGACAAAAAAACTGTAAAAACCTGTTTTCGAATTAGAGCATGTGAAATTGGAATATCAAAGGACAAATTCGTTTTAACGGTTTAAAAAATAAATAAATAAATCCCCTGATATATCAAAACACAATCAAACACCGAACTTAAGAATTTAGGTAAATAATGGAACAAAGGCAATGAAAGACAAAGAAACACATTTTCCACTGTTGGGAGAGTCGACCGTGTCATGAAGACGCTATATACATTTATTTAGGGGCCAACTCCGACCATACATTTATTTAGGGGCCAACTCCGACCTGCCGTTGGGTGTAGGGTTTCCTCACCATTCATTGAAGATCTTATGGTGGCTTTGAGTTGTTATTGCTCCCCTTTGGGTCGTTGTCTCTTTGACATATTCCCCGTTTCCCTTCTTTTTCCTATGATGTAAAAGAAATGGCCATCAACCAAATTAAAATTATATGTACATTATTTTTTTAAAATGATGAAAATAATTATCAGACCAGAGACATATGATATAGGTGATATGTTGCATTTTATCAGCTGTTTTGTGACCATTTTAGCTGTGCAGGAAATGAACAAAGTTTAAGTTAAAAGTCAATCAGTAAGATCCTTTTCATTGTCCAAGGAACAATTAACCAAAAAGGACATTTTTGTGACAGCACTGACGAAATTTTTAAAAGGTGATGGCCAAAATAAACGGGGGCACTATAATCATTATCAAATGCATAGCAAATCCTACAAAATTTTAATTTCTTCACTATTGAAGGTTTTCTACCTGTAACTTTTGTCTGATACACAAACCTACAATTTTTTTTGGTCTTTAATATAATTGTCAAATTGCATTCAAATTTTCAATGTATTTCTATGTTTAAACATACACGAAGAATTGAAGCACTCGACCCTATGTTATCTAATATTTTTTTCTCTATCGATTGTATAAAAACTAAGTACTTACCTCGCTTGAGTTAATCCACAAAGATTAAATTCTCATTTTATATAATTTTCGTTTTATTTGCTTATCATTTCTGGCAATCAATAGATTTCATGAAGCTAGGATCGATTTCACATGAATCCAGAATAATTTTGTTTGCATACTTCTCTTTAAAACATCTGCTAAAAGCCTTAATGAATTCTACCAACACGTGATTTCTGGCAAAACCAACTTCCCTTTTCACCCTCAAAACATCAAGTATCTAATTTCCGATTGTATCTACTGTACAACAGTTCAAGTTCTTTCAATTTGTGACAGACCAGTTGATTTATTTCCGTTTTAATAATCGTAAAATTGAAGTTTTTGATCCGGGGTTTTAATGATATCACTATTTTCAAAGTTAAAATCGTTCACAAATATTTGCTTCTGAAATTATCCGAAATATCCAGATTCTTTCTTCTCAATGCAACAAATGCCAAATGGAAGAAAAAAACAAATCAGACAACTCCAGAACCCTAGAAATTTGATTCTGGACGACATAGGGTGACATACTAACCGGGTCCATAATTATTGAAATAGAACATTAAAAATAAATCAGATAAAACTATATGTTTTGTTCATATCATCGTCTTGTGGCTTTATAGCATTATAGTTTTGTTCGCAGTCGCCTGTCATTTTAATTGAATAATTGATATAGAAAGCAGTTTACTTTTTCATATGTTTATCCAAAACGCTCATTCACAACATTTGACTATAACAAAAATTGTAATAAAGGAAGACAATGTTTTTCTGAATATTTTTGTATAAAGTCATAGTAGACTATAGTAGATAGTATTACTACTGAAATAAGTAAAAATAACCATTGTATAGGGACAAACTCGAGATACTGCATTTTTTCAAGTCTTCGAAATCAAACAATATGAAAAATAATATAGAAAATGTAACCTTGAATCTATGTTGTCCTTTAAACAAAAAATGTAACCCTGAAACTACGCTGACCTTCAAATATAAATATAACCTTGGAATGTGTAATATTTCTTATTTTTAGAAAAGAATTTCCATACTTCTAACATAAGAATACTCACAAATGTAAGCGAAAATTTGAAAAAAGGCGTGATTTGTTCAGTAGTTATAGTTTAAACCGAGAAAAATGGTCTGTGCCAGGACAAGACCCTGCTTCCCTGTTTGACATTCATTTGTAGCGTTGACTTTTTGGAAGATTTCTTATTCAGAAAGCAGCTTCCAGTGCTAAAATTAGCGAGACAAAAATAAAGTAAAATGAAAGAAGGTAAATTAAGGGAAAAAATTAAAAGGGGTAAATACGAATTTAACTGTAATGTGGTCTGAAGACAACATTAATGCATTTAGCAGATTGACTCCGAATAAAACTCTTAGCATATTTACTATTATCTATTATGTGTACTAAAACTAACAGCCAACTAAATAGTTCTATAGCTCTTATTCTTTATTAATGAATATAAACAAAAGCCCTTCAGCCTGATGGATTCATATTTACATCGGCAACATTTGTTTGTGTGTAATGAATATTGATAAACCATGTAATTCCTCTGGGATAAACAATCTAGATATCTATTAACATTTTTGATGAAATTGCAGTAAATACCCTACCATCATGCAGTTGATGACATTTGGCAGTAACTATAGATACCGAAATTTACTGTAAATTCAGTTTCTGTAGATGGACATTTTGACTAGTGCCTTTTAGTGCAGATCAAACCTGAAGCCTTTGAACATCAGAAATCGGACGATGGATATAGGCTGAAGTTATAGAAAAATGATATTCCACTGAACAAACATAGGTATTAAATACTTACTTATTTTTTCTGGTTGTAAATGGCGGTCATACCTTTTTAGGTGAATGGTAAATATTGGTTAAAAAATAGATATTTCATTCTTCGGTTACCAGTATACAGAGAGGTACGTCATGTACATATTTAACATAAAAGAGATAACTCAATATTTACTCCTACATATTTATCAGTTCCGTCGTAATCTTGTACTTTTTTCTTGTTTGTCGTAATTTTAAAAGCCATTTCAATTAAAGTTTTTTCACAGAGAAACCGTAGTTAGGGTGATAATTTTTCAAAGTGTCCTAAAAACTTCGTGTCTTTACATATATAATAAGATCACTATAAAATCAAGTATCAAAACTAATTCACAGCATTAGAAAGACCTCCAGGCACAACTTATGTCAATGTATGAAATAATACATCTCATAAGCTAAAAGAAGATTTCTAATACAAATCTTTCCGAAAATTTATACTCTCATTTGTATAGATCGTGTTAAATATTTCAAACATCAAAAACTAAAAGAGCTTATAAATGTTTAAAGATGGTCTCGGAGAAAACGCAACGAAACAACAAAAGAAAGGCCAATGTCACAATCCGCTTTCGGAAAAGCCTGGACTTAACAAGAAGTATAATTTTTAGGTTAAATGATATTTAGAACTCATGTTTTCAAAATATCATTTTATACAACGTCGAATTACTTGATTACTGGAACAAAATACACAAAGAATGTACAAAACAAATAGTGTTAAAAATGTTTTTCATGTATTTGCCATGATGAGACACTGAGAACTTTAGTCATTCAAATGTTGGTGGAAAATATGTAAAAGATGTTGATATATACTACAAATGATGTAAAAGAAAACTTGTATGAAGATAATTGTTGGGATGATTATATTTAAGGAACATCTTGGATATAACCAATATATTCTGTCAAATATTAGTCCTTTCAGATCCTTTCATTTAGATTCATTCAATATATTCAAATAATAATTAATGTAGTTCAGATCCATCTTGTAATGACGCAAGCTTTTAGTGTTTTGTTTTACATATCCCAATTTTGACAACTTATTGTCTTGGTAGTAATAAAGTCGGATCATTTCCTCGTCTTGCGCTGTTGAAATAAACAGCAAAGAAAGAACATGTGAAGTGTTTTTGTTATTTTACAACTGATTACATCATACATGTGAATTAATACAAGTATGATCGACCAATTTTCTATCTTCATTTGTGTTAGAAATTGCTGTAAAAATTACTTCTATAGTTGGCACAATACCACCGTCACATCAAATGTCCCGTTCGAATAAAAAGCCTAGAAGTACAAAAATGTACTGCCAAGACTCCATATGAAATGAATCTTTTTTGTTTTGACTAAAATGAAATAAAAATTGTAAAAGAAACAGGTAGAGTGAAATTACCACAAATATATTACCTGGTAAGTGTTTAAATAATGTCCATAAAATAAAACCCATGGTCAAAGTGTTGTCGATTAATATATCCAAGTCATACAATATTGTTTGTTCTCAAAATTGATCCAGAATTTTTGGCCCGGATATCAAATTGCCATTTAGCATCACATCTCTGTACAAACATATAACAAGTATGTTTTGACAGGTCACTTTAGGACTGACCTTCTCTGATTAAGTTATCAATACAATAAATATAGTTATCTCCTTACATTTTACTTTAATCTCTGTTAATTATAATCATTTCCATACCTGTCTTTCAGGTAGTTTGTTTAAGAATATTAATCCAACTCTTAAATATTTATCTTTCTATCGAATGTACTGGTCATTACTAGGTTTTTACGTAAAACATGTGATTTTCCTTTACAAAAACGTCACCAAATATATGGGACAGGGGGAAATCTTATAGAAGATAAACAGTCAATAAAGTACCATCTTCTTGCACCAAAGAATACCTAATAAAGTATATTTACCCTATACACCTATTTATTTGTAGTAGAAAACTATAAAAGATATTAATGAGGTAAAAAGAATCATATACCCCACGTAGTCTATATTTTTCGTTCTCGTATTGCAAAACGCATATAGGATTATTTACAAACTTAAAAAATTAATAAGTTTAAAGTATGTTTTTATAACAAATTAAAATACACCATACTACATTGAATTCATCGGCAATATCACAACAATGGATTCCCCTTTTTTAATTTATTATGCACAAATATTCAATTTAACAGTATACATCCCTATTATAATGAATAACTTTACATATAATAAAGTTTTAAATGTTACAATTTGTAAATGTGACTTCTTTAGGCATTATAAGCTGTCAATAGAAAAAAATTAAAGTTTATTTGAATTATTCCAAAATAGAATAACTTATACATATACATGGATGGACATGTAAACATGTAATATGTCAAAAATATATTGTGTTTTCATTTATATTTAAAATTAATGATTAATTTTTATTAGTGATATTTCTACTCAGACCATAAGTAATTAATCAGTCTTTTCTACAAAATTTTCAGATTTTAGTTAGATTTACAATATAAAGATTTGTTATTATGAATAATTTTGTGCTGTTGCAGTATTATATGGTTTGTATATGCATGTAAATATTTTATACTTGTTACTGTTCATCTTGTTATTAGGAGAAGATTTATATAGGCATTGCCTGTTATCTAATCCTATTGATTTTTATATCAATAAAATATTTGAAATTGAAATTTATTATGGAAATTGTAGAATTATCATTTTCCCGGCCATGTCGCAAATATGAATCCTTCTTTTTACATAGCACAAGCTACAAGACATTTGTCACGGTACCATACGGTATTATCAGCTTTCGTACATTACGTGACTTCCGAATTTTTTTGTCACCGAGAATTTTTTTTTGTCACACACACACACACACACACACACACACACACACAAATAGAACCGATTCAATAAATCTGTCCCCACCGTCAGTTTGTGACCTGTATATCTTTTGTCAGCTTCTATGTTTAAAGAAACACAATGTCATCAAATGTGAAAGGCAACAGACAAAATATTGTATACATTCATACACAATGTAGCATTGTGTCATCTTTTTACAAAGGAACTGTCAATTATTGATAAAGAAGCGAAGAATGAATCAGTCGTTTGATTGGCCAAGAAGATCAGGTAGGGACACATTTATTGAATCGACCCAAGTTCGCTACATCTAGTGGAAGTTTTGAACAACCGTTTGCGACGTCTCACGGGACCTGCTGTCACATGATTTATCATTTGATGAGCATGTTTGCTTTAGATAAATGACCCCCATAAATCTTAAAGCTTCTTTTCACGTAACAATGAATTGTGAGGGCAAACATCAGGATCGACGGTCTGACCGAGATAAGTCATTGTCCGCGTTTATTTTGGATTGGCGGGGGCATCAAAATGAGACACTGTTTTCCACTTTTTAAGGTGGCAAATTGTTAACCTGGTGAAGTGTCCCAGTTATTTATATTCAAAAATTTCAATCATCCTATAGTTAACGGTAAAGGGACTAAAGGCGATCATCGGGCGAAAAACTATTCCGGATTTTTTTTTACATATATTTGATTCTAATGCTGCTGATGAGAGGTTACTCCTTGAAACACGTGTACAGCATAACGAAATTTACTGTTTTATATGCAACTTCGGTATTTTTTGTATTTTGAACCATTGGGCCGATGCCACTGCTGGTGGACCAGAGGTCCCCGAGGGTATTCACCAGCCCAATAGCCAGACTTGTCTGACACGAAAATTTTACCTTGCGTGTTATAGAAATTTACTGTTTTTATCGAAATTCTAATCTCTTAAAATACTGAGTCTTTATTCCGTGTATGGCACTCGGTGGATGTCCTTGGTACTGGATTTGGCCTCCTATTTCGATATTTTTGGAAATGAGTACTTCTTTTTTACAACTTTTGGATTATGGCTCTCCATATATTTGATTCTAATGCTGCTGATGAGAGGTTACTCCTTGAAACACGTGTACAGCATAACGAAGTTTACTGTTTTATATGCAACTTCGGTTTTTTTTTTGTATTCTGAACCATTGGGCCGATGCCACTGCTGGTGGACCAGAGGTCCCCGAGGGTATTCACCAGCCCAATAGTCAGACTTGTCCTGACATGAAAATTTCACCTTGCGTGTTATAGAAATTTAATGTTTTTATCAAAATTGTAATCTTTTAAAATACTGAGGCTTCATTCCGTGTATGGCACTCGGTGGATGTCCTTGGTACTGGATTTGGCCTTCTATTTCGATATTTTTGGAAATGAGTTATTCTTTTTTACAACTTTTGGATTATGGCTTTCCATATATTTGATTCTAATGCTGCTGATGAGATGTTACTCCTTGAAACACGTGTACAGCTAACGAAATTTACTGTTTTATATGCACCTTCGGTATTTTTTGTAGTTTCAACGTTTGCGTTGAAAATGGAATAAACGAAAGCATTTTCAGTCGGAATATCACTCGGCCATTTCCGTCAAGTCGACTTTAGGCGGAAATGGCCGAAAGTGATCCGACTGTTGATTACATTCATGAACATTAATACAACAACAAAAACTTTAAATTGGGAAATACAAAAATTATGTACAAAATTAATTGGGCATCGTTTGTTTTGTTGAGTAGTATATTTAGTAATATTAGTTCCAGTTGGACTCTACTAGTATATAAGATCATATAAGCTGACAAATTTCGCAACCATTAAGTATAGTCAGAAGTCCATTATTGGACTTTTGGTTTAGTCCAAATGATAGTTTACTGGTTTTAACCACTTGCTTCCGATTATAATTTCTTTGGTGTTCGATAGTACAACAAAACCCCTATAATAAGCACTGTATACTGACGTCGCGCATGAAACTCATTTCGAAAAAAAAACTGCAAAGAAAAGTGTACTTAACCAACCCTTTCATACAACTGTAAGGGCTCTGAGGTGTGCATTGTAAGCGCTTGTATATAAAGATTTTCCGGGATCTGAAAAATGTCACACCTTCCGTAAACAAGCGTCTAACGTCAAAAACGTTACTTTAAGCAAGTTAGTACCATTCATAACTTTATAAAATCCGATTTTCACCTAAACTGCTCAAATGCAGAGTGTAGAAAAATGTGTTGGGTTATGTTATAATTTCTTAATGTACAGGTTTATCATTTCTTATCCGATTTACGCATTATTGAAAATAAACCCAATCAATATACCAAATTAAAGCAATCAAACTAATCATTATAACTTTATTTTAAAATTTGATTTCAAACACTGTCAATGTCTGAAAGTGTTGAAAACCGGAAACTGGATTGCTCCAATGGCTCATAATGCAGTACTGACCGAGTGCAATTTGTTGGTTCTGGATGGATGAATACCATGTCTATGTGGGGTGGTCAAGACGTGGACCTGGTGAATAAATCGTAACGCTAGATAAATACCCCTTGTTCTATATTTATGGATTAAAGGGATGGCTAATTGATTCAAATTTCTATAGAAGGTAAAATTCCCCGCTCTTATCTATTCTGATTTTTCCCACTGGCAATCAAAACTCGCTGCCAGGTTCCCCCAATTAACGATTTGGTTGACGAATTTATTAAAACTGGTTTTCTAAAAGTGATAATTGGCTTGAAAGACAGTCGAGACTAGAGAGGTTCATGCGTGCAATACATATAGCCCGATAATTTATTAATAGTTGATACAGTAAGTCGAATTAGCTTCGGAAAGTTGCGCTTACAGATTAATTGTAATTGATAAGCTCAAGATAAATGACAAATAGCATTATTATTTTTGCTAAACTTGCACCTTATTATTCAACCAATAAATTCGAAAAATTAATTATCGTTAATGCTTAAAATAAAAATCGGACAACACTTGACATCGCCAAGTAAATACAAATAATAATACTATAGTATAAATAAAGCTAACCTAACTCAGTATTCATAAAATCAGTACTATGACTTGTAACTATGAGGTGCCGTTTTGCTATTTATTCCTCATTTTCTGATATCAAAAAATATTTTCTGATATCAAAAAATCGATTTTCTGATATCAAAAATTAAAAATGATTTTCTGATATCAAAAAATATTTTCTGATATCAAAAAATTCGAATTTTTAACTAACTAAACATATTTTATTTGCAACTAATAAACTAGTTTACAAAAAGGATTGGACACAAGTTACAACAACATTAAAAGAAGTCCTCTCCTATTACAATAAATAACACAAAATTACATTGCATGATTTTCTGATATCAAATAATCCATTTTCTGATATCAAAAAGTCTTCTTTCTGATATCAAAAAATCGAATTTCTGATATCAGAAATTCACTTCTATTTTTTGATATCAGAAAATCGATTTTTTGATATAAAAAAATCTTTTCTGATATCAAAAATTCATTTTTTGATATCAAAAAATCGAATTTTTGATATCAAAAAATCAAAACTATTTTCTGATATCAGAAATTCATTTTTTGATATCAGAAAATTGATTTTTTATATCAGAAAATGCATTTTTTGATATCAGAAATTCAGATTTTTTGATATCAAAAAAATATTTTCTGATATCAAAAATTATTTTCTGATATCAAAAAATATTTTCTGATATCAAAAAATCGATTTTCTGATATCAAAAAATGAATTTCTGATATCAGAAAATAGTTTTGATTTTTTGATATCAAGAATTCGATTTTTTGATATCAAAAATTATTTCTTGATATCAGAAAATATTTTTTGATATCAAAAAATCGAATTTCTGATATCAAAAAATAGAACTGATTTTCTGATATCAGATATTTGATTATTTGATATCAGAAAATCGATTATTTGATATCAGAAAATCAATTTTGTGATATCAGTAAATCAATTTCATGATATCAGGAAATACATTTTTTGATATCAAAAATTATTTTCCGATATCAAAAATATTTTCTGATATCACAAAATCAAAATTTTTTGATATCAAAAAATTGATTTTCTGATATCAAAAAATCTTTTTCTGATATCCAAAAATGTAATTTCTGATATCAAAAAAAAAATCGAATTTCTGATATCAGAAAATCACTTTTATTTTTTGATGTCAGAAATTCGATTTTTTGATATCAAAAAATATTTTCTGATATCAAAAATTCATTTTTTGATATCAGAAAATCGAATTTGTGATATAAAAAAATCAAAACTATTTTCTGATATCAGAAATTCATTTTTTGATATCAGAAAAAAGCATTTTTAGATATCAAAAAATATAAGTGAATTTCTGATATCAGAAATTCGATTTTTTGATATCAGAAAATAGACTTTTTGATATCAGAAAATCGATTTTTTGATATCAAAATTAGGATTTTTTGTTATCAGAAAATATTTTTGATATCAAAAAATAAGGAATAAATAGTAAAACGGCGCCTCATAGGTAACATTTATAGAAAAGCACTATGTGAACTTAGAGCTAGTTATTAAGTTGATATCAAAGTTATCGTATGGTTACATTTCAAATTTTTCTGATTTGATGGTAATTTCACATTTTTCCGACTAGATGGTATCAATTCGATACAAGTATCATTGCTACTGTAGGGAAGGCTCCTGAATCGAAAGGAGATGTGATGTTTTTTCCTTCATCATACCAATTTTGTGAATGAATCAAATTTTCTTCAAGACTATTAGGTCATATGTTTTGTACACTTTCATAACAAAATCCATTTAAAGACATTTTCATGATTCAGGCACCGATCTCATATTTTCTTTAATTCCCCATTGGAATATTTAAACTCCAATGGGATATGGCGAAATTATTGATTATGATTATTGATTATTGATTATGATGTTCCCATGTTTTTATCCCCCCGCTTAGCGAAAGCGGGGGGGGGGGGTTATGTAATGCAGTCCGTCCGAATGTACGTACGTACGTGCGTGCGTTTTGTAATGCTCCCCAATAGCCCTGGAACTATAAGAGATACAAACTCGGCACCATACTAGAGTATGATCAGAAGTAGCGCACTGTGGATTCGGAATTTAGGTCAAAAGCCCTAAGGGCAAATTATGGGCGAAAACGAATTTTCGCGATATCCAATAATTGTAGAAATGTCCAAGGCCATTTGGGCTAGAAAGTTGAAACTCGGATATAGACTCACATATTATGTAGCAACTTCACAGAGGGTGTCGGAACTTTGGTATGACCCCTCAGGGCATGGCCTCTAGGGGTCCAAAAAAACGAAAAAATCGATTCCGCTGAAACTCCTCTTACACCTTAAATCGCAGAAACCTTGTAATACGGGTATAAGTAACACTATAAAAGTTGTCTGTGCCGAAGGTTTCGGAATTTTGAAATTTGCCCTCAGGGCGGAAAAATGAGCGAAAATGTATTTCGAGATATCCAGTAATAAGCGAAATCTTCTGAAGTATTCATGTTTGGAAGCTGAAACTTTGTATGCAAGTTCGATTATATGCATCTCATTTACTGATGATACTTTTGGTATGACCCCTGGGGGTATGCCCTTAAGGAGCCAAAAATGTTAAACAATTAGTACTCATCTGAACGACTGGAACTCTATGTATAATTTCGATTTTGTGGTTTATATTTTCATGAGGAATTATTGGAATTGCTCTTTGAATACGCTCTAAGCTTTTGGAATTAAGACCCCGGTGCCAAATTTGGTAAATTTCCTGAAAATGTCAAAGACTAATAATTTTTGAAATTTCAACATTAAGCAATATTTTAATGTCATCACTCATCAGCTAGTATGAACACTAGGATTTCAAAAAAAAAATGATTCTAATGATGGTAAATTTCCTGAAACTCTCAAAGACCAATTATTTTTTGGAATTTTACCTAGCAATCATATCTTATTTGATGCCTTGTAGTTATAATTATCATTTTCAATGGTCAGATTGCAAAAAACCTTGATTCTAATTTTGATAATGTTCCTGAAACTCTTAAAGACCCATTATTTTTTGGAATTCTACCTAGCAACCATATCTTTTTCAATTATTTAGAGTTATAAGGATGAATTTCAACTGCCAGGTTGAAAGAACCTTTGATTCTAATTTTGGTAAATTTCCTGAAACTCTCAAAGACCAATTATTTTTGGGAATTTTACTTAGCAACCATATCTTTTTTGATGCCTTTTAGATTTAATAATCATATTCAATAAAAACTTTTATTATAATTTTGGTAAAGTTCCTGAAACTCTCAAAGACCCATTATTTTTTTGAATTCTACCTAGCAACCATATCTTTTTCAATTATTTAGAGTTATAAGGATGAATTTCAACCGTCAGGTTGCAAGAATCGTTGATTCTAATTTTGGTAAATTTCCTGAAACTCTCAAAGACCAATTACTTTTTGGAATTTCACCTAGCAACCATATCTTTTTTGATGCCTTATAGTTTCAATGATGATTTTCAATAGTCAGATTGCAGAAATCTTTGATTCTAATTGTGGAAAATTTCCTGAAACTCTCAAAGACCTACTATTTTTTTGAAATTCTACCTAACAACCATATCTTTTTCAATTCTTACAGTACTGAAGATCATTTTCAATAATCAGAGTGCAAAAGACTGATTCTAATTTTGGTAAATTTTCTGAAACTCTCAAAGACCGATTTCTTTTTGGAATTTTACCTAGCAACCATATCTTTTTTTGATGCCTAATAGTATCAGTGATCATTTTCCATAGGCAGATTGCAAAAATTTTTTATTCTAAGTTTGGTAAATTTCCTTAAGCTCTCAAAGACTCATTATTTTTTGGAATTCTACCGAGCAACCATATCTCTTTCAATTCCTTACAGTAAAAATGATGATTTTCAACAGCCAGGTTGCAAAAATCTTTGATTCTAATTTTGGTAAAGTTCCTGAAACTATCAAAAACCCATTATTTTTTGGAATTCTACCTAGCAACCATATCTTTTTGGTGTTTTACAGTTACCATGATTAATTTAGTTTCAAAAACATTTGTCTTTTTTACAAGGGGAAGGGGCCCAAAAAGGGAAAGCGGGGGGATCGCAATCTTTGATTGGCTGTTTTTCATTTAAATTGCAGTTGTGTAAAATCATACAAAGATATAGACTTACAAGTATGATTTTGTTATGTCCCGCGTTATTCCGGACATATTTGATTATTCACACTACTTTTTAGCTCTCAAATGGTGGCACAAGATTTGATTTGAAATTATTTGAATTGTCAATTTAGATTGGGATGATCGATATTAAACTTCTAATATCTCAGAAAACATACGAATGTGACATATATTAATTCTAATTGTAGGACGAATTTGTTCCAGGTTTGTACACAATTTCCGACAACA
This sequence comes from Modiolus philippinarum, assembly GCA_002080025.1. Classification (NCBI taxonomy): domain Eukaryota; kingdom Metazoa; phylum Mollusca; class Bivalvia; order Mytilida; family Modiolidae; genus Modiolus; species Modiolus philippinarum. Next base: position 49,501 of record MJUU01021059.1, on the reverse strand, counting down.
TTTGATAAAGTTTTGAAGGCTAAATGTTGATATTTCTTTTGGGCTCTACATGCTACTTCCTTGCCCTTCGAATTATTTTAATGACGTAACTCGCTCGTTGTTAGGTAGTAACTCCCGGTAGAGAGACAGAATAAAAGTTATGAATTCAATATGTTCAATGAAAACAATTAATTGTAGCCATTAAAATAGTCCTCTTAACCAACTGGAACTGGAAGTGATTGTACCCTATAAAGTGTATAACTGTACCCGTTTTGCTCTTTGACAAATTTCACCGGCTGCTACAGCCTTCGAAAAAGGAGGGAGTTCCAGTATGGTTCCCGACAATTCAGTCCATTTGATTTTTTACAATTTTATCAACTCGCCCCAATTCTTCGCGATTTTTATTTGAAAAGGGTGGAGTCCACCGATTCATCTGTCATACAATGTCTGTATTCATAAAAAAAATGTCAGATTTTAAGCATTTTTTATTTATTTTTTATCTATTTATTTTTTTTTTGCAGAACGAATATTTTTGAAGCCGTTTTGTCATAATCAGGACAGCAAAAAATAAGCAATATATATTGAGTGATATTTCAATAAGAGTTAAATTGGTTTAAAGTAGATATCTGAAAAAGAAAAACACCGATTTTTTTCTGTATAACTTCAGGCATGGATGAAAGACAACCAGCTCATCCTCATTTTCGTCGTTGTGTAGCAATTCATTTACATTTGGCTTAATTTTCACAAAAAAAAGTAAAATGCATGGACAAACAATTATGCTCGAAACCAATGTGTCTATGTACATGGAACCTAAAAACAGAATCGTTTACAGATGAAGTTCAGGTCCACAGCTGTGATTCAAAATTACTTTTACTATCTACGAACTTTTAATATCAATTGCTGTTGAGTTGCTACCAGAAACAGCACAGGAAATGTGTGGTTTGGTGCGTCATAAAACTGGTTTAAGACCACTGCAGTAGACAATTTTCTGGAGGTTGTGTACCTACTTTGTCTATTTTGCCCTTTGGGACTTTGGCTCTTGACAATTCTGTTTAGTAATTTTGTTATTACCCCATTTCTTATCAATACTATGATATACAGTTGTTGAAATGGCAAGCCAAACCCTAAGATATCGCATGTCTTGCAGTCAAAAAATATAAGAATCCCCTGTCCCTGTACTACAAGCAGACATACAATCAATATATGACCAGTCTGAATCTCAGTAATAAGACAGTTTAACTTCCAATACTTAAACACTTTACCAATGTTTATTAATTACTTGCCAACGACTACAGAAGCATATATCATTCAAATATATTACATCTTTCATCCAGATAAATAAATCAAAATCATCTTTTGAATTAATGTTTTGTATCACACAATGCAGTTCTGTATAGAATTTCTTTTTGTCCTTAGTTTTGTTAGAAAATGTCATATTGTTATTTTAAGTTGTGTGACTTCTCTATATGAAGCTGTATATCTAAATTTGTTTTACTTCGTAAGAATCTTTATTACAAATGCTTGCAACGTTAAAAAAGAAGAACTGTATGCCTGAGACAACAGTGACCCCATTAACACTTTTTTTACCCCAAACGCTGGGAATTATTTTTTTACTAAAAATAAAGTAACTAGGCAGAATTCCGTTATATAACTGCCATGAATCATATTTTTTTTGAAAATTCAGCTATTAATATTTTATTTGGGAAAGCAATCCAGAAAGTATTGTAGATAGGCAGAATTCCAAAAAATTATTTCAAAGAGTTTAAGGAAATTGACCAAAATTTTTCTAAAACAAATCAAAGCCCTCGTTTGCTAGGCAGAACTAAAAGGTTGGTCTTTCAGAGTTTCCAGAAAACCAAATGTGGAATCAGAAAAATTGTAATAAAATAACTTTAAATGATAAAGGGATATGAAGTAAATTTACATGAGAAAAATCCCTACAAATATAGGGTAAGATTAAGCAAATAGAACAACGCCAATGTTCTTGTTCGTCTTGAAGTTTTAACTTAAAATCAAAATCTGTGGTTGTTTATGTAAGTAATATTGATAAATATGAAAAAAGAGAGAAAAAAACTTCAAGGAAATTTACCAAAATTATAATCACATTTGTGAATTACTTTAACATCACAATTAAAATTGAGATTGACATACAAAAATATGTTTTTAAAGAAGTAAGCGAGAACCGAACCGTCAATCCAAAACGAATAATCCAAGGACAATGACACCATCGGAAACAACAAAGAAACACAGACATAACATGAGCATGGCACAGAAAGGAAAAATGAAGACACATACACACACAAAGAGGAACAACATGGACCCAATAAAAAACCATTGGTGAGATCAGATGCAACGGTAGAGTAAGTATCTCTGCTTCTTATAAGACACCCGCCGTGTTGAACATATCAAATCCGGTAGAGGAAACAACAATTAAACTTCTTTTGTCATGTGGGAAACAGATATCCCATAGCGGTCCACAATATGGTGATATCGACCTTAAAACCTCTGGAGGGATGACTTCAAGTTTTGGGTAACACACCCTGGCTTAAGTAGCCTATTTGTAAGCAACCAATGATCGAAGTGGACTTCGACCAATGATATAAAGAAACATAACGGTTTCCACATAATGTACTAAAACGAAATCATGACCTTCGAACAAATATTAGATCTGATATGGTGGAATATTTACTTGGAATATGTGATATTACTTTTGTGATTGACATTAAAAAATTATGTTTTAAAAGAAAAACTCATTTCTCAGTATCCCGATACATGTGTTGAAAAGGTGTTTTTAAATTGAGCATTCAAATTTTTAATGAACAGTGAACAATTCGAAAGGAATTATTCAAGATTTAATTTTCATACTTCGGAAATAAACTCTATGAATTCTTAGTAAACTGCATACAAGAGAACATATTCCCAAGTAAATCTCAGTGGAAGTGTATAGTGAAGGCTACTGTTATCACCAACGCACGGACAGAGCACGACAACCGAATGGACAACTCAAGGGACTTCCTACGTTTGATATATCTGTAACAAGGAAGTAGCCACCAAAACAAAAACTGAACTATACATGTATGTAATTAGTTTTTTGACGACAAAATTGTAACATGCAACCACAGGACAATTCCAATACATGTGACAATTGTGGACTTAAATATTATGACACGATCTTCCATTTTGTGCTTCAGTGTGGTAGTACCTCTGTTCTAAGAGATGAATTTTGGGCAAGTTTTATTCCTATCTCGAATTTGCAGTATTGGAGACCGCGATATGCAATGATATTGCGACAAAAGATTCAGGTCTATCAAATTAAGTGAGAATCGAACCTTCAATCCAAAACGAATAATCCAAGGACAATGGCAACATCGGAAACAAAAAAAGGAAACAGAGACACAACATGAGTAGGGCACAGAAAAGAAAAATGAAGACATGTACACACACACAAAGATGAACAACACAGACCCAATAAAAAAAACCAAGGATGAGATCAGGTGCAACGGTAGAGTAAGCATCTCCTGCTTCTTACAAAATGAATATTTTCTGAAGGCAATCTGGATATCTATCTGCTGAGATAATGCTGATCTTTGTGAAGAAACTCCTTCATAATTTGGAACAACATGTAGTGCACATGACATTTCAATCAAAGAAAGAGAGGCTGAAATGACTAATACCTAAAAAGATCATGTCAGCGAACCTTCTCAGTAAGAGGAGATCAGTACAATACGAGCTTTCTACCCGTGAGCATTGATTTTTGAATCAAAAGGTCGATCCATCTTAATGTAGTCGGAATGATGTTAGATTTTTCTAGGCACTTTCGAGAAAAAATATCGATGGAAGTGTTTTTGCCGCCTGTGCCAAGCTGGGACGTTGGAGTTTCAGTCACTGATAGGATGCGCCAAGCAACAAAAATGTTGGGTACATATCTCCCATAAATGTTCCTGTAACTGAATATTCCACTCACTGTGCTGCCCATTTTGAAAACCTCTTAAGATGTCGGTTGGACAGCCTTATATAACTGTCACTATTGTTTGTCCTGGATCTCTGCATACCCTAACTTCACTTTTTAGTGCATTGGGTAAACATATGATTGGAAGTGGGTAAGTTGAGATTGTTATTGAATCCAGATTGTGTGCCAGTGTCTCTTTTGAAAGGGCTATGGATGGCAAACATTAGAAACGAGAATTACGTGCCCACAAATTATACTTGTAGCGTTAGAGAGATTACAGCTTCAAAATTTTGATGAGGTTTACGAAAATAACTCATTTTTGATGACGACAGAATAAATGTTTTAATGGAACCATCAGAGAACCCATGCGAAGAGTCATTATCAGAAGCAAAAGACAATCTTGTCAAGAATTGTATGACCAGTATGCTCTTTTTAAGGAACAGGCCAGGACTGGAAAACAAGGATAAGCCACCTCAGTTCTGGGTGAGCTACACGGGTCAAGTAGGTCGTGGTTTTTGCGAGCAACGAAAACTAACGACTTGATGTTCCACAAAAATATGTGTCCCACCTTCTTTGCTTACGATCGTATAAATTTCTGCGGGCATTGTTCCATCACCTTCATTCTTTGTTGAATTTGGATGTGACCCATCCTGTTACGAGATATCCATTACAGCACAGTAGTTAGAGTGTATCACGCTCTGAGGTATCGGCTCCTCGAAATGCCATTGAAATACCATCAACAGGGAACAAAGTCGCAAAGGATCATTTGAGTATTGATTACACCAGGCATAGCATTACATACTCGGATTTTGTGCCGGCAATATTTGACTGCACATATATATGAATTCGGAGAATTATTGCATGTACACAGACACATAGATTTCTCAAGTGCAGTCAAGTGAGAGAAATGTACTTAAGGTACTGAAAGTCTTTAATAATTCCATTAATCCTTTCTCTGTATATCGCCAGGGACCCTGTACCACAGATTTATTGCCACCGGGCCATATTTTTGAAGACTTCTTTTGCATATTTTTACAGGTACGGTTAGTTGATAAATTTATAATCCCGTTTGCACCCTCGAAAAAGAACAACTTGAAAGCGTTCGCAAGTCTCCAGACTAAAACAAAAATAACTGCTAGAAAGTAGTAAAACTGAAGACTGAGAGAAATCTGTTCTGATAACCTCTAAACAGTATTAGTCTTCAGCTAGTTCTTTCATTCCATTTAGGTCTTGTATCGTGATCAGTAGCCTATTCAGATACTTGCCTCATGAATATAAAAAAGCTCCTGTATTATACAGAAGAGGGCATTCCAAGAACAGAGAAACCAGCAGCCTGTATCGAAGGATCTGGTAAAACGTATCTTGCGTCAGGTCCAAAAACCATTCTCCTAATCTGGAAAGATGAAAACCCAAACAACAAAATTCAATTGATCAAATTGGTCAAGCACTGATTTTTCAACGTGAACTATATTTTGTAAACCAGAATTTATTTTGCGTTTGTTTAATAAGCGATGACATATCTGTAGATGTATATGAAGGAGGAAGCTGGCAAAAGGATAACACTTCACATATATCATTGTGCTAGCACTCTTCCAGTTTCTACAATAAGCCATTTCACCAGACACTAAGACACTGACGTTTTTGTTCGATGCTTTTTTTAATGTCAGCAGATAAAACAGGGTGTTAAATTAGACACAGGTATACTCAGGATAAGCACCAACTAAGCACCAACTACTAGATGAGAAAGGCATTATTAAGAAACATAATGAGATATGCAATACCTTGCAAGTTTTATGCTTTTTTCTGGGTGTGACTTCACAAGTGCTTTTGTTAAAAGTTGTAAACAATTTATTAATTAAACAATACAGGGAAGGGGGATTACAAATGATAGATATAAAAAGCCATTTTATATCACTGAGGGAATGTGGGTAAGTAGATAAGTCAGTAAAGGGGTTCCAAATTGGAAAGTTATTCCTCTAAAATACTTTCATATAGTTGGACGCGATTGGTTAATACAATGGGCAAAAGAACATAAAGTATTAAATGAAATACCATTATTTCATAAAGAAGTAATTCGAAAATGTTGGAATAAAGTGGGAGGAGGCCAAACAAAATTTCCTGGTACATTCAGAGAAGTTAGAAAACAAATTATATGGGGAAATAAATTTATCGTTTTTCAAAATAAAACTATTGTATTTGAAAACTGGATACTAAAAAAATCAATACCAAAGAAATGGATTGATGCGTTAAAATCAGAGAGTTTAATATATTAAAAGATAAATTAATATGGAAAAACAATTACATTGAGACTTCAAAATTATCAAACAAATCGTTTTATAATACACTTATTGAAGAAAAGGGAGAAAAATCTATTGGTACAAACAAATGGATCAGATTATAAGAAATGACGGAGATACCAAATGTAAAACAATTATATATTTTCATTTTTATACCCCGCCACACGAAGTGGCGAGGTATTATGTGATACCCTCAGTCGTGTGACCGTCCGTCCGTCTGTCTGTCTGTGTCCGTCCGTCCCCCGAAGGTTTCCGACTGATAACTTGTGAACGAAATAACACAAGGTCTTCAAACTTGGTATGCAAGTTGTTTTCCACAAAACTCAGGTCAAGTTCGATTTTGGGTTCAGAGGTCCAAGGGGTTCTGGAGTTATGCCCCTTGAAACTTTGAAATTTTGCGAATTTTAGGGTTTGCGACTGATAACTTTTGAACGAAATAACACAGGGTCTTCAAACTTAGTATGTAAGTTGTTTACCACAAAACTCAGGTCAAGTTCGATTTTGGGTTCAGAGGTCCAAGGAGTTCTGGAGTTATGGCCCTTGAAACTTTGAAATTTTGCGAATGTTAGGGTTTCCGACTGATAACTTGTGAACGAAATAACTCAAGGTCTTCAAACTTGATATGTAAGTTGTTAACCACAAAACTCAGGTCAAGAATGATTTTGGGTTTCGAGGTCCAAGAGGTTCTGGAGTTATGCCCCTTTAAACTTTAAAATTTTGCGAATTTTAGGGTTTCAAACTGATAACTTGTGAATGAAATAACACAAGGTCTTCAAACTTTGTATGTAAATTGTTTACCACAAAACTCAGGTCAAGTTAGATTTTGGGTTCCAATGTCTAAGGGGTTCTGGAGTTATTCCCCTTGAAACTTTGAAATTTTACAAATTTTAGGGTTTTGTACTAATGACTTGTGAATGAAATAACATACTGTCTTCAAAAATTGTATGTAAATTGTTTACCACAAAACACAGGCCAAGTATAATTTTGGGTTCAGCGGTACACATTGTTGTGGAGTTATGCCCCTTTTACCTTTGTGGCGGGGTATCATGTAATCCACCATTACTATTTTTGATTTTTTAGATGAAAACAAAAATATAGTCTCATAGTATCTTGTTACTCAAGACAATAGAACAAGCTTATGTTTGATCTTGAATTGCCGTCTTTGTTTGATGTTAGACACTTCAGGTTCCAAATAAGATACTTAAATCAATATTATTGGCCCGAAACCTCTTGCAAGTTTAATCTGCAAATCATCATATAAAAATACAGTAGCAATATGATGAGACATTTCTACAGATTCAAATATCAAAGTCCACTGCAAAAGTAAGAATGTAAGGAAACCTTATCAAGAAAACATCGTCCACCTAGTAAAGACCATTTTATACACAAAAACAACATAAATTTAGTACGAAACATGTTCATACTTATTATTTTTTCAGATAATTTTGAATTTTTATGAATATTGACTTAATTCGATAAAAGTATTTTGACTTATTTCTTAAATTATATATATATATATTTTTTTTCACAAAGAATTACATTTTTCCTAATTTATATCAAAATGCAATCGAGATAGATTTTCGTTTGAACAAAATGAAATGACAAATCTCGATAACATTAAGCAAATTTAGATCTTAGTTATCTCTTGTTTGTATATATAGTACGTCCAAATCTGAAATATCCAGTCAAATGATGATGGCAAACTTAAAATAATGATTGAGAGGAACAACTTAAAAAATACTTATAAATATTCTAAAATGGTGTCTATCAAATGTAAATCCTAAAAATCTTTTAAGATATCAAGATGATAAGAAAGTAATCGATTAGAGTAGTACAGTATCAATATTTCTGACTTGATACCACTAGGCAGCTGAGATGCCCTAGTTAAATACACATTTCATATATTTTTATCAGCCAAAGACAAGATTTATGCATCCACATATTCCTGTGTTCACCAGGACGTTTAATTCGAACCAGAATGACAGAGATCTGGTTCTCCGAGAGTAAAGCTAAGGCGACTTGTAAAATATAAACATACTAGTTAAGTAAGCAGCAAGAACCGTTACATTTCATTTGTTAACTAAGCAATGAAGGCGTCATTTAACGGACCGACAAACATCGACTGTGACAAAACCGGACTTTTTACTGGCAGTGTGACGGGTACCACGCGTGGAGCAAATCATGTTTACCCTTCCGGAGCACCTGATGATGCCTCAGTTTTTATAGGATTCACACTGCTAGTGCTTATTTGTGTGGCGTTCTTGTTCATTTTTGTTTATTTGTTTTGTCTTTGTCATAATGTCTCAATTCGTGTTGGATGTGAATTGCCGTTATTTTGGAATGTGATTTTAGAATTGCCCCTTTCCCCATTTTTGCTTCCGTATTCGTTTGCCGATGTATTTCACAGACAAGGGTTGTCGAAACTAAAACTTTCTGCAATTTCGGTTTATTGTTGTATTTAAGCCTTCTTTACGTTCAGGAAGAATTATGTATAGCAAGTTGTAAATGTTCTTGTACTTACTAGGAGGGTGCTTTAATAGCATCATAGTCTTAATTGATATGCAAGCACAGAAATGATGATGTAACCCTCAGTCCACAAGTCCCTAGGCTGAGGGCTACTATATCGTATCTAGCTGGTAGTATATTCTCACGTTAGAAACTTCAAGTCTCTCAAGCAATGATAGAAGACGAATCGTATAAAAGAGCTGATGAAAAACAAATAATAGGATCAGCTAAGGACAGAGATTTGTACAAAGGAGTTTTTAAACATTCCTAACTTATATATATATATATTGTAACTTTTCATATGATCGTTTTGTTTTCTGGTCAACATCAAAGTACTGGGAAACAAGGCTGGCAATGCCGTCGGGGACTAGTAGCAATCTGCTGGCATATGGCCCTGTCACACTATAACTCACAACGCCAAGTTGTGCCGACGTGTGAGAATATTTTCGTATACGCTGGTGTGCGTTGTATAAGACCGTGTTCACATTAGAGCTATACGAGATCGATCCAAATTAAGATAGATTCTTTTAAAACCTGTTTATGTTCACATTTAAAACATCTGAATCGATTGCGATGGATCTCAATCAGGTTTGACGCTCTCATTAGAACCGATTGCGATCAATCGCATGCCTATTCAAAGCACTTGGATCGATCGCAATCGCTTCTTACTGTTCACACCAACGCCATAATCATCTCTATTTGAATCGATCTTTTTAGACCA
>MJUU01021059.1:24662-40040 GCA_002080025.1 Modiolus philippinarum | reverse complement strand
ATCGCGATCGATTCATATGTTGTTAGTGTGAACAGGGTCTAAGTTGGCAGCACGTTCTCGGAACGTTACAAACGCGTCGACACACGTTGGCGAGTGTTGCTGTAGGTTGGGTGCGTCGGAAAATTTTGAAAATGCTCAAAATTTCACGACGTTCGTCAACGTGTTGGTAAGTTATGCACACGTTAGACGAACGCTAGAGGTTGTATGCAATATGTAGTAGTTTTTTTAGCATCAGACTGACATGTTATTTTTTAAATAAATCTTGTCCTTTTTGGGGGAACTTTCCCTCCTTTAAATCCGTCGTTATTTTTGGAGGAATTTCTATCGATGTCTACCTTTCAAAATAACATTTAATGAAGAATTCAAACTGATCTTTCGAAAGATCGCCAAAGCGCTATACAAACGTTCTGTGTATGCTATACGACCGTTATGGGTTCGTTTGGTCTAGTACACTAGTGCAACGCTTTTGAAACTTCGAAATACGATATAACACGTTTTGTGAGCGTTGCAAACAAGTTTTTCATTCGTTGTAGTATGTCGTTATGGCCCTGTCACACTATAGCGCACAACGCCAACGTGTGCCGACGTGTGAGAATAAATCGTAAACGCTTTTGTGCATTGGTGCGTTGTATAAATAGGAAATACATTCTGAACACGTTACAAATACGTCGAACCACGTTGGCATGCGTTGTTGAACGTTTGATGCGTCGGAAAATTTTGAACATGCTCAAAATCTCACGACGTTCGCCAACGTGTTGTTGATAAGTTATGCACATGTTAGACGAACGCTAGAGGTACGTTACGAACGAAATGTGTGCGATTTGTATTAGTTTTTGAAAGTTGTTTCAAACATGTAAAGAACGCAAACCGAGTGCCTTTGTAACTAAGGAGTAACGTATTATAGCCGAACTTTTATTATTGAAATTATGGTTTTTTGGGGGGACTATCCCTACTGCAAATCCGTTGTATTTTTCGGTGAAATTTCTTTCAATTTCTACCTTTGCAAATGACATTTGGGTGAAGAATTTTCAAATGATCTGACGAAATATTGTCAAAATGCTATACATACGTTCTATGAATCCTAGAAGACCGTTATCAGGGATGTATCTTCATGCCTGAGGCTATATGGCCAGTTGGGCCCATGGCAAATGAAAGTCAGTAGCCCAGCTGAATATTCTACTAGCCCAGTACTATATGTCTGACAATGAATTTGAGAAATTTTGGTAGCCAGCTGGGCTACTGGTTCAAAATTTTCAGTAGCCCAGGCAGAATTTTAGGGGCCGTGGGCTACTGGGCCCCTGGGTAGGTCCATTCCTGCGATATGGATACTTTCGGTATACGTCAAGTACGCTAGTAAAACTCTTTTGAAACGTCATCATATGCTGTTACACGTTTTGTTAGCGTTGCAGACAAGTCATGGATAAGTTTTTCGTGTGTTGTAGGTCGCTAGCCTGACGTCATGAATGCGTCCAACAAGAAAATTTCTTCAATTTCTTCGGCGTGTGCCAACGTTCTTACAAAAATTCGCGAACGTCGGCACACATTGGCTAAAACGTTATAGTGTGACAGGGCTTTTAGTCTGACTTTATGAATGCGTCCAACAAAAGAATTTCTTCAATTTCTTCAGCATTGACTAGAACGTTTTAGTACATAACAGGTAAAAATCCTACGATTTCATTGGATAATCTGACGTCACTATATTTGAACAGTTATTTGTTTTTACCTTGATAGTGGGATACTATACTTGACGACGGGATTATACCACGCGTGACTTCCGGTTTACTATACTTTGTCTCTCTTTTAGTTGGGTTTCTTTTCTGTTATGCACTAAATATACACACCAGACGACACTATAGGAAAACGGTTCCCTCGAGAGAAGAACGGTCGTAAGAAAACCAATTAACAACGAAGGTAGGTACCATGCATTTTCTCTGTGTTTGATGAGGAGAGATTTTAAATATATCCTATATTACTTAAAATAAGAAATGAAGGTTATAATATCAATGTACGGTCGACTGAAAAATCACAAATTTCAGTCGACCGTAGATTTATACCAGTATGAAGCAAGTCCCAATGGTTTAACATGTCTCGGCGCACACTATAAGATTCCAATTATTCATAGGGAGTAAAAGTTAAATTAGTTGATATATACAACTATACACTAGAAACGGAATAAAATNGTTATTATACTACTTAATTTCCTCTCCTTCATTACAAAATGACATAACGAAATAAACAATTCACATTTTGGCAGTGGTTTACATGCTAGCATATATAAGCACCAGGAAATTAACACTTCATATTTAAATACGAGTTTTGATTGACATGATCATTTTGTTCCTTTGCGAGTCACTGCACTAAAATCATTATACAAGATTTGTTGAATTAAAAAACTATTCCATTCCAAATTCAAATGCAAAATTTTGGCAATGTATTCCGAGGTATATTTTTGTGTTTGTCTGTACAAATCGCTGAAATATCAATTTATTAGATTGCTGTTTTGTGAAAACAAAATGTCAAAGATCTGATTGAAATACACGGTGAACATTCCCGGGGGAAAATTACTTCCAGAATTAAGGATGACTGCACATTGCCGCCATATTTAACACTTTCAAGACAGAAGTATAGTATTTCCATAAACGAAGTAAAAATATCTTATTAACATTTAAGACAAGAATATGGCATTCCGATCAGCGAGGTCAAAAAATAATTCATTAATATGCCAGACAGCAGTATCTAGGAAAAACAGGGGCACCTCCAATAGCACTTACTAGACCGGAAGCTGCAGTGACGTCACAACCAATGACATATATGCGGCACGTGGCACATACCTATCGAATGAATGATACAACCAGGAAGGATCGTTTTAAGGGATGAAATATATTAAGTCAATATTTGTGTGTGTATGTTCTAGTATTTGAGGTTGTACACTGTTTTCGCTTGTGATGTCACAATCTATTGTTTGGAGATTCATTTCTATTATGTGGCCAAACTCAGAAATATATTGCATCCTCTACTTATCATTTTGGTAAAGACACCTATATTACGTCAACTATTGCATGGTAATTGCTTACTTGGCATCTGTTATGTCCACCAAGGGCTTATGTTGTGTTATACTAAAATATTGTTAATATTTCAGAATCTAGCTCTCCAATATATTTTTGAGTCGGGAATACTTCGCTGATAATACTTGCTCGAATTAAGCCAATTAAGCTTGCTAAATATTCTTGTATAGTGAGCCACTTGTTATATCCTTTATTGTCTTAATCAGCTAATATTTCTGCACATTATGTTCATCCCCGAACTTTTCTAAAGAAAATGTAGGGATATTGTACTGGTCTCGTCAGTCGGACTGTCCGTCCGTCCGCTCGTCCGTCTGTCCGTTAGATGAACATTGTCAGTGGAACTCCTCGTTTATTTTTGGATTTAGGGTTTAATTTTTTTATAGAATTGTTGCATATATGCTACAGATGCGCAAAAAGCTTTCAGAATTTTGATTCCGGTTTCAACTTGGGTAATTTTTTGAAAATTTTAAATACTCATATTTTTTTTTAAATTTTAGCATATAATAGTATTTTTTGGTACGTGCTTGAAAAAAAACAATATTATAAATACTTCGAATTTTAAAATGTGATTCCAACTTTAGTAAAAATCCTAAAAGTCTCAAAGTCCATTTATTTTTTTTGAAATCTACCAATAGCCATACTTTAAGAACTCCCGAAAGTTTCAAAGACCACTTATTTTTTGCAATTCTACCTAGCAACCATACTTTATGATTTTGTTTGAATTATTACAAACATTTTCACCAATTGAATTTCCAAAATATTTGAATCCAATTTTGGTAAACTTCCCGAAAGTCTAAAACACCACTTATTTTTTTGGAATTCTTCCCAGCAACCAAATATCATTGTATTCCTCTTAAGTAAAAATACTGACTATCGATAATTTGAGATCCAAAATTTAGAGAAAAATTACGCCCAAGGTATATACCAACTGTTTTCTTTGTCAAGCAGAGTAGAGCGGGGATGACCATCATTTCTGATGGTATCACTTCTAGTTTTTTTCTTGTTTTATCTTTATGTCGACCCAGACGAAGTCTGGACAACATAATGTTTTTGGCGAGTTATCTAGATTCTATTTTTTCTTTATTATTATTCTATCTTCCAACTCTTTTGTCCGGCCATTTTCTTAAAGATGCCTTGACAGAACTCGTCCATATTTGATACAAAGTCGGATCACCATAAGGGATGTTTTTTTTTGTTATATGTTTTGTCTTTTTTTTTGTTTATTTCTTTGATTCGGTTCCTTTTCTCTGGTCTTTAATATTTTCCCCCTTTCCATAAATAACCATCTTTAACGTTTGTTCTCTGTATATCAGACTGATAGAATGACCCCGTCGAAGTCCTTGTTCTATTCATCGCGCAGTATTCTTTGAGAAATCTTGCTTATCTTTCCTGCCCACTTTTCATCGTTTTCTCTGGTGAAAGGATTCTTACTTCGATCTCCGAATTTGAGACGAAAAGACTTCCTAACAACTTTGTTTTCCGACCGATTTCTGTGTTTTTTTTTTGTTTTGTTTTGTTTTGTTTTTTGTTTTTTTTTCTGGCCAGTACATCCACCACCAAAGTTCGGTCACTATAAGACTCTGTCACTGATTTCGATGCAATTCCAATACTAGTAGTTCTGTGATTGATGACATTATAATTGCCAGCGAAATTTTGTAGGTAATCGATGTAACGGTCGGACATCTTAAGTCATATATCGATGGATCTTTGATTTAATGGTTTTAATAGCTCGCTCGGCATATTTGACTTTGATTTCTGTATTTTGTGCACAGGAATTCGATTCTACGATCCTTCGGCAATGTGTTAGATTCTCTCTACAGAACCCTTGTCCTTTATCCGTTCTGACTCGGTGTGGTCATCTGTGTTCTGATACCTCGGCGAACCCTCTTTCAGTCTTTGTTTTCAGTGAACGTAACCATACGTATTTCGAGAAAATATCGATGACGACCAACACCTTTACATTACCATTGTTGTCCGCTTTGTACTTGGACATGTCAATGAGGTCAGAATCCCAGTGATCATCTATGCCTGTCGTTTTTACTTTGTTTCGCTTTAAATGTCTTTAAATTTGTTGCTGGAGGATGTATGCTTCCTGGTTCTGTAGCCATTGACAGATTCTATGTTTGCTGATGAGATATTTATCTGCTTTTCGAACGTATCGGTAGAGTTTATGTAGTCTAGGAAAAACTTTCTGTATCAGCTGGATCGTAATAGACGTCCTTCAAATAACGTTCCATCGTCAAAACTGCAATATTTTCAGGTTGTTAACCTTTCTTATGAGAATTCCTCCTTTGCTGCGTCGTCATGTTTTTTCTTATATTGATATGAATCCACATTCCCTCTAACGTCGGAAGATGTTTACTAAAAGCAATGCGAATTGAAGCTCTTTCGCCAAATCCCTTCCTGTTGTCCTTGGCGTCATGCATGATACATTATGAGTGAATCCATTTGCTAGCTGATGGATTTGCAAAATGAGTTCTTCAAAGTATTTCACGAACCTTTTAACATCTAGGGATTTGAGTTTTTCTTAAGCTTTCATTCTTGCCTCATTAGATTTCTGTCGTTCCATCAACCATATATTTATCGATTTTCGTCTCCCATGCCTCTTCGTCTTTGGCCTTTTCCTACAATTTCATAAAACTTTGGATTACCTGGCTTGTATTTGGTGCCAACTTTCGGCATTTCGTAATGTGTCAATTTCATCGATGCGGTTTTCTCTGGAATTTTTCAAGGTTGATTCATCCTCCTCCTGACACTACTTCTCAACGTGCCTCTTAAATTATGCATGTTTTTGAATACCTGGCCACAATCGTCACAGAAAGTGACGGTCCAATCTATTGGATGATGAGACGTGTCTTTTCCAGGATCCTTGTGCCCTTATAGTTTCAGCCGGATGCGCTCCGTCTTTTTTGTCGCGCAAATATGTCCGTTCACAATCGCATCGACTCTGGTGTGGTTGCTTTTAAGTCTATTATCAAAATATGGCAGCTAATAAATGTCGCATCAAATGTTGTGAATTTTAGGAATTTCTGTCGAGCTAATGCAGTGACTTGCTGCTCGTCTATGGTATTGTGGAACATAATCAGATAATGACAGTTTCTTCCTTGGGTTGAGGTATAAGTTTTGTTTGATTACCGCCACCGACAGGTAGCTATGATGACTTCCTCCCATAAATTAAGTCCCTGGAACCTGTGGACATGAGATGGCAGAGGATTATGAGTTTCCGTATACTTAGATCGATAGATCGATAAAAGAAACCTGCTCGAGGTTCAGGGGCATTCCCTTAATGAATTAAAATGCGGCCAAATACTTGATTTCATGGGGTCGTATGAGGAAAGCAATCGTCTGTAGAGCCAAATAAATCATTGCGGCGCTGAAACTATGTTCAGTCTGTAGTTTGCAGCTGACAACAACTTTGAAGCGAAGTATGTCTTGCCAAAAGACGTTGGTCCCGAAACGTTTGCTGTACAAGGATGAAAGAACACCATGTCCTACTGTTGCTGCCGTGGCTGCTGCGCAATGTTGTTGCTACTTCTGCGAGTGGATATGAAGACTGTCTTTTGGGTCGTGCTTTTTTCTTATGCGTCAAATCATACGCAATAACTCTGACAAAACTGACAGCTATGCATTTTCTTTTTCAAGCTAATTACTTCAGCTCTTTGTCCTCTCATAATAATTTCATCCTCCAAAGTCCACGGGCAAGTGTGTGTATCCCATCATTTAAGATGCACCGCTTATCGTCATATGCAGAAATGAGTCTTAGCCATCTGTACAGTATAAAAATTGTGATGATCAGTTCGGAAAGAGTCATCGACTCCATCTATATTTACTTTGAAAAACACATTCTTTGTAAAGCTGATGATATACTTTTGTCCTAATGACGACTTTGCTTACATACTTGGTAGTCCTCTATGTGTGGACTAAACTATACATTTTGGCTCTTAATACGACAAATTCCCTAGCTGGAATTGAGGATGCTTCGTCCTTCATTTTTCCTATGACCTTTAACCTTTTTATTGGTGGTGTCGTAATTGGGGTGCTATCTTGGTTGGGTAACCGCTGAAACCAAACAGGTCTCAATATTCCACCACATCTTGATAAATGTCGTTGGTATTCACCTCGTAGCAAAGAGAGTGTTTGTCGGCGAACAAGAGTTGTGAATCTAACCGAAACCTCTTTTTCAGGTAGTGGTAATGGAGGTCGTATATTATCCCTTCAGAAAGGTTCAAAAGTAGATCGGACGATTCAAAACAAGTTTCTGCTTTTGCGGTGCTACCGAAGTCAGATCATGGTTAAAGATTTTAAATAAGCTTTGCTTTTTAGATGCTGACCTTTCTGCAGACGTTTCTCATCATAGATCAGTTGAATATCAACCCGGTTTCGAAGGTTTTCTATCGTTTTTCCAAATATTGTATTTTTCATGAGCCTGAAAAATCCATTTCGAATTCGTTTGTAGCCTTCTTTCGCATACTTGTATCGCTTCGAACATGGGCTTTACTTAAACGACATTACTCGATGAACTCTAGTTGGACGCATTTCTAACAACAAATACAGCTTGAGGCTGCGATGATGCAAAACATACCCTTTCTTGTCGTAGAGGTTCGGAATAAGTTTGTTACATCCCGTCTCTTTCATTTTCTGCTGATTTTGCAGGTGATGTCTTGTTGGATATCGAATGTTTCCGGTGCTAAATGATAACTGGAGCTCTTTGGGGGGGAATCAATTCCAAGATATAGCATGTCTCTCCGTCGTCCAGTATGATGTCGACATTAAGTCAACCACTCTTTTCTATTGACAGCTAATTGAAATCGTGTGTAGGTAAATTCTGGCTCGTAGCCCACCCGTATATGTTATTGGCACCCAAGTGTACAGGCAGCTTGCTGGGAATGTTTTCATTATAATCCGGATCGTTCTTGTGATTGACTTGGAGTTTCGTAATAACAGCTATTCAACCTATAAACCCTTTTCGATAAACAGATGCTCGTAAGGGTCTGCTAATAGCTCTAATTCAATACCCGTCATTTTCCACGCTGCCTGCCATGCCATTACTGGTGATCTGTAAAAGCTTGCAGGTTCTAATCCGTAGATCGTAATGTACAGGTTCCAACAATTTTCGACTGATCGTGGTAGGCTCTGCATCTTCAGAACATTCCCTACCGTCTCTGTGTGGAAATAATCTTGATAGAAGATGACGTTGGCTTCGTATAAATCGTCGTAAAACGAATTTTTCAACAAATGTTGACCCAAATTGATGTCTCGCCCGTCCCTACTTGGTCGCAAAATTAATGTGCAAACTCGACTCACTAAATCAGAAAACTTAACATTTCACTAGACTGTGAAATTAGGATAACTGGCAAAAGCAGTATAGCAGACTCATGTATCACCCAAAACCAAAATGCCAAATATCACTGACCTACCACTGATAGATACTGAAAAACCAAACAAATTCACTAAACCGTGAAAATGAGGTCAAAGGCTATAGCCATCAGGCAGGCTGTCATGTTTCATCTAAGTCATACACTACCTTAGACCGACCTGCACACCATTTATTATTGACCTACCACTTATAGTTGCTGAGAAACTAAACTCAGCATACAAACTTAATGTTCATTGGACCGTGAAATTGAAGTCACAGACAAAAGCCATATAGCAGACTGTCATGTACTACTCAAGACACACCTATCTACCACTTATAGTTACAACTGAGATAATGACCTAATCACAAAAACTTAACATGAAAGTTTACGCCGCCGCAGTCGTACTTTGTACGCATATGTACGCATATGTCTCGCTTACCGCGCCTTTCATCGCAGGCGAGACAAAAACAGTGACTTTTCATGGAATCTGTTCAACGAGTTCATATAACGGTACGGATAGATTCCTCTCCTGCTCAGTAATTTCATCTTCATCATCTCATTTGCCGGATGTGATATCTTGATCGTTAATGCATGAATTTTGTCAGATACTTTTCGGCTTAGTTGTTGACCAGTTCCTCCAATAAAGTCAAAAGGAGATAGAGAGTATCTATCGATGAAAGGTTATTTGTCGAAGGAAAACAAAATGTGGTTTTTGGGGTATACAGGTTTATCCTTCTTCTTCCCTATGGCTTCCACGATGAAATGAGATTCGTAACCTCGTAAGTTGTTACAAAAGACTGAAATATTTCAACTTTGTTTGAAGTTGATTAGGTACCAGCTCAATAACTGTAGAGGGATGTACCGTGCGTTTTTTTTTTTTTTTAGGTGGCGTGTCAATTCCTGCTGAACGTTTTATTACAAATGTCGCAAAGGAAAAGAAATCTACTCACCAAGAGCTTTCATTTAATATACAAGGCACCCTTTAAAACGTTTTATTTTCGGACCCCCGGGACCACACCCTTTCCCTCGAAAGGCATTGCAAAATACAAAATACGGAATCTACTCACCAAGACTGTTAATTTGCAATAAGACACGACTATGGCTACCTTCCTCAAGCTTTGATTTTCATACACCCGGAAACCACTCCCTACCCATCGCAGAGGGTTGAAAATATAAAATTCAAAATCTTTTTACCAAGAGGTTTCATTTGGTATACAACAAGGCACCCTTTCCGACGCTTTGAATTAAGACCCCCAGCGGCTCGACCCTTTCCCTCCAGAAATTTTGAAAATATGAAATTCGAAACCTACTAACCGAGTGCATTCAATTGATATACAACACTAATACCTTTTTCAAATTTTGGATTTATTGATTATTTAACTTTTAATATTGATTTCTTAACTTTAGCTTTTCACTTACATTGTTTCTTTGGCGGTCACATCTGCGCTGATACGCGTTCTCTTATAACATGACTGGCGCTATATATATATATATATATATATATACGTCTGAAAATCAGCCCAACATTGTTAGATCTGCACATTGGTAGTTCCCTCTCCGGGATTCGAACCATCACTGTTGTGACATCTATGGCAACACCACCTGCACTACGTCCAGCGCCCTAGACCACGCGGCTACCTAGGCTATATAAGAATATAGCTTTCGGTAACCGGGGAACGGTTACCGAAAGCTATATTCTTATATAGCCTAGGTAGCCGCGTGGTCTAGGGAACGGTTACCGAAAGCTATATTCTTATATAGCCTAGGTAGCCGCGTGGTCTAGGGCGCTGGACGTAGTGCAGGCGGTGTTGCCATAGATGTCACAACAGTGATGGTTCGAATCCCGGAGAGGGAACTACCAATGTGCAGATCTAACAATGTTGGGCTGATTTTCAGACGTATATATAGATAATTCATCAAGCCCAGTATAATGTCTCACGATATTATCCATTGGACAGGTATATTATGGAGAGTTGTCACATACTTCAGACAACTATATATATATATATATATATATACCTAGTCACGTTACAAGTGGCGCCATGGGCTTTTTTACTTTATATCTAATATTTGATGCAAGGAATTTCCGATATAAATACTCCTTCGCGATACTCCATTCGTGGCGTAATTACTTGATATTCAACACGACTTTCTTCAAACACTTTGATTTTAGACTCCTGGATCACATCCTGATCCTCCAAAAGATTTGAAATATTTACTGAGCGCTTTTATTTGATATACGACAGTGCTACCTTTTACAAATTTGGATATCTAATTAAGACGCTAATTAACTTTTAATATTAATTTCTTAACTTTAGCCCCACTTACCTTGTCTTTCTGACGATCTGTCTTCGAATTAGCGAATGTGCTCAAACATTTTCTAACGCTACCTAGTCACGTGATATTTGACGTCATGATTTTATACTCGATCAGTGCATACTATATAATTGTTTTTGGGTACACATCACAATGTCATGGCGTAGGAAATAGTTCGGTATTTAGCGACTTTTTATCAGTTTAATTCACCCTATATCAATTATCTGAATACACATAATTTAAGAGGTGTATATTTACTAATGATTTGAAGCGATTTGTTCATGTTTTGATCGGTAATACTACAAATATTCATACACCACCGCAACCTCAGTATCAGGCGGACATGCATTGATATTATCGACGTTATGTAGTAGAGTTATCTTTTCTTTAAATTCTGTGTTCTTAAAATTGACCAATGATTATCATATTTATGATTATATCATATTTATTTTAATACTTTATGTAATCAAAAAGTATATTTTTTCATTAAATAGAATGATATATAGATATGGTGTTCTTTAAATTCCTAATTTTGTTAATTTAATCTTCTATTAATAGAACTTACATGGAAATATTTGTTTTTGTAAATCATTATTGCTATTCCACATAGTATTCAATGTTGCCAGTTGAAAGCATGGCCTTGATACTGTGCTTCCATAACTGTTCTACAATACAGTTTCGTATCTACTACTGCAATACAAATGAGTGATATTAACACCTTACTAATTTATACACTTGAAGCTAACAATGTTTTAGTAGATACCACATCCAAATCACGTAGCAGACGACTTAGTCAAGCCACACTTGGTGTCCGTCTGTCAGTCTGTTACTATTACCATCACTGGCGTACGTCGTGTCTTGCTACACTTAATATAAATAGTACATATGATGTGTATTTTAAGATTTAGCAGGGCACAGAACATCAGGTAATATTCCATAGGCTCGAATAGTAACATTTTGAGTTATACCATCAATTTCTAAATTTCGTAACCTCAAAACGTGCGAAACCGAGTGTGAATTTTTAGAGTAACATGTCAGTTTCAATTTTCCGGCATTTAGTAAACCCTGAAAAAGCAGTTTAAAAAGTCAGTTAGTGATCGGGGTAAAGCTTCGAATAATTGAGTATATGTGGTTGTCCATATTTCAAAATCAGAATAAAAAATGAAAGTATATGGAGTGAATGTACATTTGACAAAAACGCACACGATACACAAGGAAAACTCCAGTTTATCAAGGATGGGACTTTTATTCTTGTCTCTTGATGTCAGTTAACTTATAGCAACATAGTTTAAGCGGAAATATTTCATTATGGATATACATCGTATATCAACTTATTTTAGAAATAAAAGATATGGCCATGTCTTTTTTTTAAATTCTTAATCGTTCCGTATAGCATTAGTTCACTGAAAAAAAGTGTAATGTTTAAAAAGTCATATTATAATAAGAATTGTGGGGAAAAAAACAACAAACAGACAGCAAAACAAAACTGAAATAGAAAATACCCCTAAATATCAAATTAGTGATTGTATTGTTGCAGAGACAGAGATTAGAAACTCCTTTTTAATCCTTTGTAAAAATCGGTAATATCACGCGTGTGCGAGACTTCCCGTGAGGTTCCAATACATGTAATTTTAAGTAAAACTGAACAGAAAAATGTCAGCAAAAGGTTTTTTTAATTGAATATCAATATATTGTCATGGATTTTAATTGTAATATCAGGTTAACACAATGCATCAGTTAAAACAATAACTTTACCATCGGAACATTGTTTCCGTATAGGTAAACTTTGACCAAAATTACGAAGAGTTTCGATTCTAGTGTTGCATCATTGAAGCGAGTTTACACGCGTGATGTTAACGATTTCGAGTAGTTGTTAATCTCTGTATGTCTCTGGATGTTGCATAACTTTGTATTATCTAGTACATGTGCAATTTTGACCCCCCCCCCAATTTTCCATATTGCTAAGAAACAGTAAGGGTTAATGGTGAGAACCCAAAGAAACGAATGAAATAAAAAATGCATAAACATAAACGCATCTTTTTGTTTTTGTTTGTTTGAAAATGATCCTTTTCAAAATTGTACAGATATTACAGGTATATGAACAATCGAGTATCCTTGGATATGGGTTTACCCATATCTTATCTTGTTTCTAATATTAGATCTGGTATATATCCGATAACACATTGAATCAAGAGTACTCCTTCACGATATTTCATTCGTGGTGTCATTAGTTCACTTGGTACGGATTACGTGCCGCATCAAGGTCACGTGGTCGTGACGTCGCTGTACCTAACAGTTTTGGAGGTGCTATGGGAGGATCCATTATCATAGAACCCTAATTTCTCCACTACTGATAACGGTAAATGGGAGTCAAAATTTTAATTCATTAACCTATACGACGAAATTATAGACTCTGGAATGTGGAGCAAAATTTGTGAAACAAGTGTATAGGATTCAAAATTATAATTCACATGTATTTTAGACAATACTATAAACCACCCCAATCACAGCCAATGCTATGACGAGAAAATGTTTAGAGGAACGAAAAACCTTACAAAATGGTAAACAAAGCTCTTTTTGGTGTCATGAGATGTTATGTATCTTAAATTTTGAAAATTAAGAATCTAAGATTAACATGTTATGAAGCAAAATATCTTTTCATTCTGTCATTCATTCGTGACTCCAGAGCATTTGGCAGTAAGAGGGGGTCAGATACTAATATTCCGGCTCCGATTGCAAAACGTTCTACATAGATTATTAGGCAATAAATTGAGAAGATAATTTTAAAAATTACAAGGGAATAGTCGGAGGGTATGGTGAAATTCTTAGATTTTCTAATTTGTGCTTTAAACTATAGCAAGGCACCAAAAAAGAGCTTTGTTTACCATTTTTCAAAGTTCCTCCAAATCATATCCGGACGTTCCTCTAAACTTTTTCTCGTCATAGCATTGGCTGTGATTTAGATCGATTGGAATAGACGATATAATTCCTTAATATTTTAAAGTGCCCCTTAAAAGAACTTCAGCAAAGAGTAAAGACGTCATGAACTCAATATAATAAAGGGCTACGAAATCCGCAACATGATACGACCAAAGAATATTGAACCGAGTATAAATGGACAAGTGCTGACACAAAATAATTGTGGATATAGTAAAGATCTTGCCTTAAATCTGGTGGCACACTGCAATAACACAATGTCAAAAAGCGTATTAAATTCAAAGAAAAAGGTTCATTTTTTTGTTTGATTCAAGGATACAAATCCTTGTTTGACTCCAAAGGGCCTCTTGCTGTTTAAAAAGAATTGTAAAATTTATCTGTTTCAACCGGTATTGAGAATATCTCAGAGGAAAAAACTGCCTCAATATAAATTTAAAAATCTAGTTTTTCTCATTTTACCCCTTTGAGCCTGTTATTTAAAAAAAAATAATCTTTTTTTTTTACAGCTGCCAAGGAATCAATACTGGAATTTGATAATGATACGTCCACTAGCATCAAAGATATACTGTCCACAGACGCCGACGACGACGTCGAAATTGGCCAAACGATAATACGACCGCATAATTTTGTACTCGCATAAAAGCACAAGTAGGTCAGAGGCTCCTGAAGAGTAAACATGCGTTACTTACTGCGAATTTCAAATTCTAATAACGCAAGAAATGGCCAATGTCGCATTATGATGAAAGTAATCAGGGGACAGGATGCAAACACCTAAGATACAATTACTCCATTGATGTTCACTATTTCATAATGGAGAGTGTACTTAAGGCAATAAAAGTTTCCGAGGACTTTCCTTAACTTTGGTAATTTATACACATATGACAACAGGTATGCAATTGTTTCACATAAGAAATTATAATTAACACTAAAAGTGCGGAGGATGGTGAATGAAAGGATATGGAGTAAATTCAGATGATACAAAGTCTCTAAAAATACATGGTAAAATCAAGCAAAGGAAAAGGCTTTTATTGTTGTTCTTCGTCTTGAAGTCACCATGTATTACTTCTGTTAATAATTTTTGTCAAACAACGGCAGTAGAATACCGAAGGAACAAAGGAGTGAAATTTACAAAAATCGAAGTCCAAAGACACGGCCAAAACGAGAATACAGAAAACAATGACGTTAGACACAAAAAAACAACGACGCCAGACAAACACAAAACACAGAAACAGAAATTACAACATTCAAAACAAAGGCACTCACAGTGTGAACTCTAATGAAACTGAGAGTGACATCAGGTGCTCGACCGAAAAGACAAAAAACGAAGGCATGAAGCTTCCCATAACTATACATTAAAGTGTGATGTCTGCGATAAATACTTCAACGACCAATCAAGTCTCAAACGTCACCATTTTCTTCACGACAAACCAGGAGCCAAACCTACAATACTAATGAGAATCAACAGAATCAACACATCACAATCTGGAAAAGGAGATGAACCATCAACGAAACAACCTGAAAACTGCAAGAAATACTTATCACAACAACAACCAACGAGGATCATACCAAATCAGACGTCTTGCCTGAATATAGTGACACCCGACATGCCGTTTTACCTAGAATGCTGACCAAGTATTCGAGCCACAGAATATACAGGAAACCTCATAGAGGATCGTTACAATTTCGTTTTGGAAAATATCGCT